>JANRGW010033168.1:0-35926 GCA_024733675.1 Psilopsiagon aymara
ACACCTCCCACTAAACCATGCCACCCAAGGCTCTGTCCAACCCGGCCTTGAACACCACCAGGGATGAAGCATTCACAGCTTCCCTGGGCAACCCATTCCAGTGCCTCACCACCATCACAGTAAAGAGCTTCCCCCTTATATTCAGTCTAAACTTCCCCTGTTTAAGCTTGAACCCATTACCCCTTGTCCTATCATGATCCTGTCCCTAATGAAGAGTCCCTCCCCAGCATCCCTGTAGGCCCCCTTCAGATACTGGAAGGCTGCTACGAATGCCCTCCTTCAACAGGCATTGACTCAGCTCAGAGGGAGAAGACCTGGCTTCTCCCTTGTGTTGTCAGTCCTGACCTAAAGGAAGAAGATGGGAGTGGATGTGAGCTGCCATCTCTCCTTGCTCCCAGCTCACAGGGTGATGGATGGTACAGGGATCCCCCTTGCAGAACCACAGTACAGCCATGGAATAACCTCTGCCCACCAGGGTTGCATGCAAATTGGTGATCTGAACATTTTGTATCCTGTCTACAGCATTAGCACCCTAAGTCTCATCCCATACCTCTTTTCCTGTGAAGCAGGCTGTGCAGAACTGAGCCCTGCAGAAATACAACATTGATTGAAGCAAATGCAGACTGGTGGTATTGTCTTGATGCAGGAAGAGTAAAAGCTCAGTTCTCTGCTTGTCACGGTGGCTTCCTGAACAATAAGATGGCACTGACTGTCTATTTTTAAGGGGCAACCCTTCAGTGGAACCTATTGAAGTCATAACTCCTTGGGAGTATGCTCTGATAAAAACAATAACTATAAGGACAACAAATGTAGACCAGGTTCTCATATTTGCTGACCTCTGACCGTAGTGATAATAGAAACAACTCAGGCAAGCAATGAAATTGTTCCAGATGACAGCCACAGAACCTGGTTTATGGAGTAATAATTTACTCCATGAGCAGTCATATTTATTTCATCACGACCGCAAAGTGCTGTGTGCAAGGAGAATGAAATGGGAGTGTCTGGTCCTAGTCTGCTCTTTAGAGTTTGCAATGAACTCCAATTTTTCTTAGCGTAGTTAAATTCTACACCAGGTACCGCACCTATACTTGGACAGGGGTGGTGCCAAATGCTGCTACTTTCACACTGTACAAATGGAAGGGCTACAGAAGGAAGAGCAGAGGAAGGATCACTGCAATGGTGACACTTTCTTTCTGGTGCCCTCCTAGGTGAAACCGCCACTAAGGGAACAATGCTCACTGCTGCTGTCTGCACAATCAGTGAACTTTCATCAGCACTCTGTTCAAGGCAAACATCTTTGGGGTCTTTACAGGAAAGAATAAAGAACACAATTAGAAAGCGAGATTGTATGCTGCCTGGTTTCATCAAAGGTGAATTGTGCTACAAGAACCTGATATGTTATCAAAGAAAGCTAATTGGTTTTCCTAGTAAAGGAAACACAGCTGATCTATCTGGCTATCGGCAAAGCATTTGATATGATGCCACATGGGAAATTATTTGTTTAGTGGGGAATGATGGGGCTAGGCAGAAGAAAAGTGTGCGAGGTCTGGCTAAAGAAGGGATGAATACAGGTGATGTTGGTGTGGGAATGATCAAGCCGGATGGGGACTACTTGTGCAGTTGCTCAAGGAGTAGTCTTGGGACTGATAATGTTTAATATTTTCAGTAATGGTCTTGTCATGAAAGGCAGGAGTGAATGGATGAAATTTGCAGATAACCCTAAGTTTGGGAGTATGGTTATTATGCGAGAAGATCAGGGTATGATACAGGAAGCACTGACTGACCTTGAGGACCAGACTAATAGAAATGGGATGAAATTCAATATTACAGAGCGCAAGGTCATGCACTTAGGGACTAATAACACGAATTTCCACTATAAGCTGGAAGCTTATCAGCTCAAAACAAGTACAGAAGAGAAAGACCTGAGTGTATTAGTTGATGGGGGTAACTAAGAAGCAAAGATATCATGCCATCATGAAAAAGACAGGGTATTTAAGCCACAGCCTTCCCAAGAGGCAGGAAAGTATTAATGCCATCGGAGAGGGGCAAGATCTCCCCTGCAGCACTGCTGGCTGCTGTGGTTGAGAAAGATGAAGCTCTGTGGGCTCAGGCGTGGAGCTGGGCTGTTTGGAGCACCAGGGGAGCAAGGACCCCATTGTAACAGCTCTGGCCCCCATCGTCCAGTGAGTGGTGGCTGAAAGGGGACACAGCGGCTTTCTTTAAATACAGCAGTGGCTAAATACAAAGAGGAGGAAAGCATGAATTCAGATCAAGGCAATGCTGGCGTGTGAACAAATACAAATTGACCATGGCTGCACTGAGGCTTGGATGATTTCTAGTCACTTTGGGGCACAGAGTATGGCAGAAAGGTATTCACTTGGTCTGTGGGGAGGACTGTACAACACTGCAATGGTGGCAGCGAGGGTCTGGCATTGATGGCACCTGGAACCCAAGGGGGCCTGGTGCAATGCTAAATGCTCTTCACTTCCCAGTTCTAGCCTACCCTCCTGACCTCTCCCTGTGTACCTGAATGCACTGGCTCATTCAATGTCCAGTGTCCAGCCCCTGGCTGGGATTCCCATTCAACTGATGGGAATCAGGAAAATCCTAATTTCAACATGTTAGTGTGGTGGCACAAATGAGACGGGACCCAGCCTGGGCTTAATGGAGGCACCACTTTTCTGGGTCAGCCAAGGCCATTTTGATTATCCACAGTGGCCTTCTGCTGGCACATGGCTCTGGCCAGTTGTGTTTCCTACCTTCTTGTGTGCCAGGGAAGCTGTCAGCCTCCATTTTAATTGCTCTCACACAGCATCATCTTCTGCAATTCAGAAACTACAGTTCAGAGGGTTTTGTCCATTTCTTTCAGACAAACACGTTTATTTCTTTTTTCCCTTTTTACCTTCTATCCCTTCTCTCCCCCTATTTTTCCTCTTTCCCCCCACCCAACGCTGGTTGACATTTACCAGAACCCAGTGTGATTTAGTGACCTTGGGCATACTGTGCACTTTAATTTGTCAATTTGGGAAATTAATTTGTGGAAGAATGAGTGGAAGTCAGAGGTCAGGCAGTTGGAGCGCAGACCTGCTGACAGGTTGACTGTTGGTGGGGGGCTAATGAGAGCACACCACCAAGCGAACGGAACAAAAGCAGACAGATTACACTGCCTGCTTGCTGGCTGGAGTCAATAGCACTGGGCCGTTGCACCTCCATCTCTGCCTCATTCTGCTCAGGCAGCCGTTCAGAAACAGCCACAGTGGCCTTACTTGAGGAAGGTGCCAGTCACTGGGTGCAAGGCTGCTTCATGGTGAGGATGGAAAGCTTGCTATGGCAGCTCTACCAGCCCTACGCCATGAGGAAGGAGTCACCAGCAGGGCTGCATGAGTGTTTGGAGCCCTGCTGTCTGCAGCCACATGGAGTTAAGGTGAATTTCAGCATCTCTGCTGGGTCCTGACAGCCGTGATCAGACAAGTGGGATTTGCTTTCTGCAGGCAGCATCCGCCTGACTCTTCCCGCAGCCTCTGAGGGTGGCTGCAGAGCTGGAGGGCTTGCTGGGCAGCAAGTAGGAGATGTGATGATCAGTGCCTTTCCGCTCCAAAATCCCTTTCCTACTCATCTGGCAGGGTATGTATCCGTTAGGCAGATTCCTGTGGGTGCTTGCCATTCATCTGCATTCAGCCCCAGCAAAGGTTTGACTGCAAACAAGACCTGAATGTGCTGGAGAGAGATTGCATCTGTTGCCCTGAGGCAGCCGAACTGCTGCATCGTGCTCAGGCTGCCCCAAGCCCCATGGCAAAATTACTGAGCTTTGGGGGATGATGAATGCTTTAAAGTGCCAGCAAATCCAGGATTATGTCTTTGAAACAACACAGGAGTCAGGCAAGAGGCAGGACTGGGTCATGCCAAAGACAAGACTGTATCTGTGGAGCTGCTGAGGAAAGGACTCGACAGGACATGCTTGTTAGATACATACATGGAGGGAGAGGCTCCATCAGCTCTGGAATGGGACAGCTTCTGGGCCTGAGTGCAAAACCTCAGGTCCTTGTGTTCAATCTCCTTTTTTCTGGGGCTAGCAAAGGCTGGAAGGACCAGACTCAGCATGCACAGCCCACAGGGCAGGGGAAGAAAGTACTTGCTTTGATCTGGCAATAACAGCTCGTTCTGAACAAATGAAGCGAGGGTAGGCCTGGAAAGTTGTTTCTTACCTTAAAATAGCTGTCTAAAACATAAGGCGCTGACGGCAGTCTGTGGAAGGGAGCATAGCAGGCTATAAAAGGAACCTCTTCTCCCCCATAGTAAAGAAAAGGAAGAAATCCTTTCTGGGGCAGCAGCCCGGCTGGCCAGGAAGGTCTCCACAGCTTCGTGTGTGCTTTATGACTTGCACTTGCAGCAAGGCATGGATTCAGAAGTCTTATAGTTTGGGGACTGAGCATAGTTTCTGCTATGGCATGACATCTCTTCAAGTGATGCAGGCCATTTGGTGAATGTAATGTTGACTGTGAGGGAGATCTCAGGGAGCTGATGTTATGGGGAGTGCACATGAAGACAATCCTGGATCTCATAACTTCTGTGGTACCTCCATAGCATGGAGTCCCCTTTAGCTGTCATTGCTGATGTGGTCAGTTAAGTCTTCCTGTGGACACTTCACGCTGTTTGGAAGGACTACAGGGTGCATGGTATTTCCATGCTTCCCTCAATGCCATCAGTTCCTACTCCACACACCTGCTCCATCCCTGCTGGCCGCTGGAATTCTGCACTCTGGTTCTCACCATTAACAACCTTCCTAAAGACTGCTGGAGAAGACCTCCCTCTCACAGCTTTCACTAAGCTTCTGAGTTTTGTAGGAGAGTGGGGGGTCATTAGACAGCACCAGGGATGCAGCAGCAGGGAGCAAGTGAGGTCAGGCAGACTTGGGGAGCAAAAGATGACAGAGAGGGTGACTTTCAGAGGCTCTCAGGAAGCTGAGATCTTTCAAGACCATCCCTGCAAATTGTCTTGATCTTTGTGGGTTGTAGCATTTCCCCTCTCTGGTTAAAACCTGGCTCGCATGCTCCCCTTTTTCTTCCCAGGTTAGGGTGCTCCCAATATACCTTACTTCCAAGACACCTTGTTGACGACTTTGCAGTAAGTAGTGAGAAATTTGTACACGTTTTTGTCACCAAACCACAGCAAATGTTGAGCATCTCATCCACTTAGGAATGATTTCTCTTTTGTGTCTCAGACCTGACAGGAGCATCCTGGATGTCTGCATGCTGCTCACCCGGGAAGTGCAGCACATCATTTCCAAGAAAGCCTAGCAGCTGGAGTGGCAGCGATTCAGGCTTCAGGCATTTGAACAGTCACGCTCTCCACGTTTGTTTGCTCTCTGCTCCATATATGGCCTCAGGCCCCAAAACTTTCCTCTAGTAGGGAAAACAGTAGCTGAGTTTGAATTGCTGTTATGCAGGGTGTGATTGCTTTATCCCCACCAGGCTGCTCCAGCAAAGGCTGTTCTCCCACCGGGCTGGAGGGGAGCTCGCCTTGCTGGGGTTTGGACTCAGACACCAGATACTGTGTGGGCATGGGCTGAGAAGGGTCTTCTCAGCTTACCTTGTTCTGTCCCATTGCACTGCCTGTGAGCAAGAAGACTAAGTTTGATTTTATCCAGTAATTTTATCTTTTATCCATTAGATTTAAGGTCGCCTCTAACTTGGATACAGTAACTTGAATAAACTGTCTTGTTACCTTCTATCACTGCTATATTAAACTGGTCTTACCAAGTGACCCTAAGGGTAGACAAGAGAAAATAACAGATACTTTGGTTTGCAGGCAGTGCTGAGAAATAGAAACAACAGTGCTTTGAGTCTATATTCAGAATTTCTGACATGTCTAAATATAGACTATGTCTTGTTTTGAGGCTGCAGAAACCATTTGTTTTGATTCCGGCCCTGCAGATAAAAACAAAGGAAATCTGGAGGGAGTGCAAGCTTGGTTCACTGGATGGAGGTAACAAAACCCATGTGCTTTGTAGCCCAGCAGCAAGGACATGCAAAGGGAATTTGGGATCTGTGGGCTCAAAGCTGCTGGCTTCTCTATTTGCAGTAGGGACTCATGGCTCTGGTGCTCTCCATGTGCACAGAGATGGGGCAGGAGCACATTACAAACTGCTCTGCTTTTTAAAGTTCCAGTGAAGCTGGGTCTTGCCCTCCCAAACTGCACTGTATCCTGTGGGATCAGAGTGTGACTCTTACTCCTTCCTCCCTCCCCAGCCAGCCTCTTTCCTCCCCTTTAGTGAGAAAAGATGGAGTTTCCTGGCCATCCCAGCTTCACAAAATGAAATGTTGCATCTTGGAAAAGCCTAGGCAGATCTCCTTGTTCACTTCTCAGTTTTAAGCATTAGTTCTTTTGTCCTGCTCCTGAACTGACTTTGCCACATTCACCAGCAAATAGTGAGTTCTTGGTTAACATCTCTTCTGATGAACTTTGATCTGGCCCCCAGTCATCACCCCTTGCAGACTGCACATGCAAATCCAAGGGACTCCCCCAGGAGCTCACATTTCCCTGGCCTATGTCACACATTGTCTCTCTCCAGCTTACTGCATCCTGCAAGTGATCACTGATCCCCTCTCAGTTGTTCTGCCTGATTTTCCCCAGCCTCATATTTTGGCTGTTAGCACCACATCAAAGTCTTCAGCAGGTCCAAGCCCAAGCTCTGCAGCAGCTCTGAAGCTCTTTGCTTTGGCAGAAGGGGCTGAGGTGTCTTGTGTTTGGAGATGAATGTGATCTTCTCTGAAAAGCGAACCTGCGCCTCAGGATTTGAACCCATTTCATCTTCCTGCTGCTCTGATTATATTATCAGATTTTAAAAATCGTCCAATGTTTAAAAAAGACATTGTTTAAATGTTGGATGTAAATTGGATGTTCAAAAAGACATCCAGTGTTTACAAACATCCAATGTTTTAACCAGGCTGACCTGCAGTAGATAAAAGCAGAAGTTGCACCTTTAAATTCAGACCCTGTCACAAGCAGTAACTGAAGTTACACATCCCTAACAAGCTAGAGCTTAACAAGGTGGTTGGCCTTCATTTTAGGGAGAACACTACTAGGATGTGGATGTGTCCTCTTTCCTGCTAGCACAAGATTACTCTCCTTGGGTATATTTCTGGCCTTATGCTACACACCCCTCATCTTGATTCAAAACAGATCCCCTGTGTTGGTGGCCTGTCAGGCTGTTTCCTGGCCTGTAAGTCAGCCTTTCTGATGCAGCAGTTGTGGCCATAAGCTCCTCCATTCCTTAAATAGCTGCTTATCCATCTAGCTTTCTTCAGCTCCTCTCTGCGGTTCCGGTTAGAGTTGCAGAGCCCGGATACCTCTCCTTCTCTACTCCCAGCCTTCCCCTGCAAACCTGACAGCCCCTCTAGCAACTAGCGCTTGCATTTCGCTGACTGCAGTCACTTACCTTGCTACTCTTTTCTGTGACTGCTCCATTGGTCTGCAGGTCGCAGCCAGACTTGTTCTTAGAGCCTGACACTACAACTAATTAAGTCCTATGTGCTATTATAAAATAAATCAGGCATATCTTGTTGTTTCTGGCCATTTATCTCCTGGTGCTGGAGTGTCACATCTGTCCTTTTCTTCATCTGAGTTGCTGATTATTGCCTCTTTAGCTAAATATGCTAGAGTTGAGCTGTGGCATGGGACAGCTGTCTAGCTAAATAATGTTTTGAAGAAGATCGCTGTTCAATGACAGATGTTCTTCTCTAACACCAGGCTGCTACCATAAGTGAACAGAATATAAACCCCACTGAGTGACTTTGGGGATTTCTGACATCGCCAGCAATATGTAGAAATCCTCATTGCCTACTTCTGAGGAGGTCACCCAAGGACTGAATAAGCACCCCTTCATCTTAAGGAGACTATGGAAATAACTGGGACCAGGTTCTCCAGGTGAGGCATAGCACAGGAAGACTAATCACTTCAGATCAGCTGCTTCAGGGACTCAGCATGGAGGAGATGCCTCTGGGCAATACTGCACCCATCTTGGTACTAGTTCCTTCCTTCCACAGCCACACAAATAATCACATGTGGCCAGAAAGATTAACAATGGATTCACAAACCTATCATTAAAACCACATAAAGTCTCTTTTGAGCAACCCTGGTGTGAAAACATCATGAAGCTCCTTCTCTCTCCACTGAGCTTGACAAGGGAGGTGTGAGACGACAGTGGAACAATCAGGTAAGGAAAAGCTACTGAGAGCAAAGCTCTTGGGACAGTGAGGTGTTCCCCACAGGGCTGTGTCTGTGGTGGTGGAAATCACACTGGATGTGAAACAAAAGGCGAATTTGACTGACTGATTAGAAAGTGAGGTGAAATCCCTGGTCTGATGGACAAACAAGCCCTGTGCTCATTGGGTGGGAAACAGTCCTTTCTCCAGGCTCTTCCTTCCTAAAGAGTGAAAGTTTCCTGTATTCCCTCCTTGACAGCCATCAGTCTGGGCCCTGACTCATTACACCTGTGTAAGGGCTTGGACCAAAATTAACCCCTTGCTTGCTGGAAACCCAGCATGTCCTGTGGATGCTGGTCTTCTCAGTCTCAGCCTTTTTCCCCTTAGTCCCCATCCCTGCCAGCCAGCCCCACTCATCTGAGCTGTGTGGTAGTATGCAATCTTTGTGGAGGGTGAGGATGGGAGAGGACAGCTTCTCTGGATGGGAGCTGTCTCTTAAATGGCAGGGCCTCCCTGTGCTTTGTTTTCCTGGATTAAAAAAGCAGATGAAAGAGGTATGTTTGAAAGCTGAGTCAAAGCCTCACCTCCGGATCTCTGGTTGCTTGGGCTCCTGGCAGGGCAATGGGAAAGGTCACAGCTCTGCAGAAGCTCTGGGTCACTACAGTGTGCACTGGTATGGGGCACAGGTACTGGGAGGAGGGTGAAGGCACACTGGGGTAGGAAATTCAGCATCTCCATGAGTTGCGCTGCCCACCCCAGTGTTTTCTTCTCCACCTCATGCTCCTTAGTTCCCAGTTCTACTAAATCTTGGCCTCCTTGCCACTGTGGGACTCTGCTCTAATTCTTACTTCAACTCTCTGGTCCTTGCCCTGCCAGCCTGTGATCTTGATAGGCTCAAACACATTCACATGGTCAGATTTGGGAGAGGTGGGGAATTTTCACAGGGACATCACAAGATAGACTGCCTACATCTCTGCCTGGTTCTTGCTCCATAGCACAGTGCTACTAGGTCTGCTCACTCAGCTTGTCTTTCTCAGCGAACAACACGCTTTTCCTCTTGTGAATGAATTCACAGAAACATCTGAGCTGTCCGGGAGATGTTTCTCACAATGTGCATAGCAGTGAACAAGTCTATTCTCAATGGAATCTCTGCAGGAGGGAAGTCTGACAAATCTGTAGGCTACTGAAGTAAAAATCCTCTTAGGATGAGAAGCACTGGGTAACCTCAATATCTCTCTTCACAATCTTAATAGCATGGCCCCACTGTCCTCTTGCAAATCATCTGCAGGTATGCAATTTTTCCTCATTTAAGGGCCATTAATATTAAATACAGCAACCATACATTATTTATACTGTTTTATTCATGTATTAATTTTAATCAGTTCTTAAAAGGTGCAGTGCCAGGGATGAAAATGAATCACTTAGGGCAATAAAAAAGGGCAGATCAAGGAGGAAATTAACCAGAGATATTAAAGCTACCCTGAAAGGCTTCCTTATATTGAAACTTCTAGCATGGAACAGCATTTGGTAGGAAGAGACAGCATGCAGGCCATTTTGAGCTAGAGAGAAGTGTCCTCAAATTTACCTAACACAGGGTTCAGCCAGACAGAGGACAGACCAGGTACAAGTGAGGAAAGGATTGCATTTCTTCACTACAAAGACATTAACTCAGAGAATCTCTACTGTACTTGCCATATGTAGCAGGGCTCAGGCCAAGACATAAGGCAGAACAGAAATATCTTTCTTTCATTTATTTTTGTTTACTGCTTTCTGGGCTGTGACACACATATATGATGGTTTTCTCCCTGCAATTGTATTCTGTTTCCAGACCCAGTGTTTGCAGGGGGGCAGTGGCAGAATGGCTGAAGCCAAACCGCAGTCTTACTTTTGACCCTTTACTGTAGCTTAAGGGAGTATGCAAGACAAGTGGCATGGGGACACAGGGCTTGATGAGAAGGGACTGAGTTCAGACTGATATGTAGGAATGAGATCCATGTCACTTGGCTTCAGCTGTAATACAGAAATAGAGATACCCCTTCAGAAGTGTTGGTTTCTGTTGTCTCAATAGCTAAGGTGACTTAAGATGAATCTCACTTGAGTATTTAAGTAGCTGAAAATCCACTGGAAAATTGCAGTGGAAATGCTGACAACTACTAAGTACAGAAGATACCATGAATGTGCCATAAATAGGTGAAGGACAAAAGTTGTTTTTCTAGAGCCCAAAATATTTCACTATACCCTCTCCTCTTTATTTCTTGTCATCTCATTTTACAGTAATGGCACTTTGAGTCTCTCAGGCAATGTAAAGAGGGTTTAAGCACAGAAGAGCCCCTTTCAGTGCTAAGATCATTAGCAGATTGAAGCAAAGTGCTCCCTTATATCTGAGAGTAAATTATTTATTATGTGTGTTAGAGAGATGGATGGCTATGAAGATTCCTGGGGAAAACCATGCTGTGACAGAGACTAAATGGAGCTCTTGAGAGTCTCTCTCCCTGGGTCAGGTTCATCCCAGGTCTCAGTGGTTTCACTGATCTCAGTACAGTTTACACCAAAGAGAAGTTTCGTCCTTTAGTCCCAGATCCCAGGGGAAGCCCCAGCTACTTATAATGCACGGAGGACCTGGATGAGAACATTGTCCCTCGAAGCAGTGTCAGGATGAATATGTGTATTATTCATAACAGTGGAATCAATGGATAAATACGCTAGCGGAAACAGTGCACATCAGTTAGTGACCAGTCCTTCTCACTAGCTTTTCTTTTCACTCTAATCATTCACTATGCTGGATTAGAAAAAAGATACATCCCCATGATGAACAAGGAAAAGACACAAGTAGGTGACAAAATAGCAGAAAGAAAACAAGAATGCTTATACTTCTGCACTGTGAAATGTCAGCTCGCTTGTTTTCTTTCCCTCCTGGCTTAAACGCAGACAGAGGAAGTGCGCTAGGACCTAAAGGAAACAGTTCTCTGCATACACCCTCTACCTTCTTCCAGCAGGAAAAATATTATCCACAGAAACAGAAATATACAATGACAAAAAAAAAAAAAAAAAAAATCTCAGCTGGTTTAGAGGAAGATAGACTACAAAGCAGAGTGGGGGACCTTCTTTTCCTTTGCTAATCTACAGACATTATAAAACATTACAAAAGTGTTCTTGGAGGAAGAGGCTGTGTATCAAAACCATAAACTATTATAATTGTAATGTAGCAGCTACCTTGCTGAAGCTGATAGATAATCATAGTCTGCTCATGGTTGTGATAACTTATTTTTTTTACTTCCTTATTTTTCCATGCTTCAACCTTTTAATCTTTTCAATTAAGCAATCAGTTGCTTAAGGCAAGGCTGCTTTCATAAAATATCCATTACCCGTCCCACATTTGGTACTCCCTGCGTTAAAAAAAAAGGCAGTGCCTTAAGGGAATTTATTGCTATCATAAATATGATGAATAAGCATGTTTCCCTTCATTTGACTCCAGATCTCTTTCAATTTTGCTGTTTAGAATATGATTGCGAGACAGCACACAGGAATATGTGAAACGCCACACAGCAAATATGATCTGTCTGCTTGAGACACTCTGAACTAACCAGGGAGTTGCCCAAGCTTATAGCTAGTTGATGGGCACTGCTTTGGAGGATTTAGATAAACCTCTCAAAGCCTATTTGTTGGTGTCTGTTTGGTCTATAAATTAGAAGAGGATCCGTTCATTCCAGGGACAGGACTCCAAAGCCCCACGGTTCAGCCTGAGTACAAAATAGGTGAAAATTTACCATTTCTTGTCTGCTGGAGCTAGGTGCATGAGAAGACACGAAATAATCAAATGAACCATAACAGGAGTATTTCTGGACACCTTTCCTTCTCTTTCCCATCCAAAAAGATCAGTTTCAGCTTAGCAGAAATTTAGGTCAATTCTTACTTTGTTTAAACTGGCTAGCTTTCCTGTGCCCTCAATATCTGCTCAGTGCTACTAATCTGCAAACAAGATACAATGCACTGATTCAAACACATGCTAATTTTAGAGCATGATTCTGCTCTTGATGTGAGCAGGGAGCTCCTATTGATCTCTGTAGGGGTTGGTAATGCTCGCTGAGAGCAGATAGGGCACTAGCTTTCCTCCCATGTATATCTATGATAAAGGCTAAAAACTGAACATTAAGAAGTCCTCCCCTGCGGCCAGATTCCCAGATGGTGTAAACCAGTAGAGCTTTAATGTCTTTAGCAGGGCTTTGTTGATTTATACCAGATGATGATCTGGATACTACTTTTCCCACATTTCACTTGCAGGTCACTTGCTGAAAAGAAAGTCTGGAGCTGAACCACTTGGTTGCTACCCACAGTCTCCCACCATCCATCTCATGTGCAGGGTGCTTCTCCAGTCCCCTGGATGCTTAGAAAAGCTTTGGAAGATGTAAGTGGCTGGGGAATCACTGTCTCCAGTCTTGTAATATTCACTGAATAATGATTTATTAATGGAGTAGGCTGGTGGAGCTGCAAGCAGCAGGCAGGATGAGTGAGGAGGCACACCAGGCTCCTGGGATAAGTCAGAGCTCTTTCCAGCAGGGCTTATGAGACACGGAGTGAAAAAGCATCCTGGAGATGATCTGTGGGCCTCATAGGTGGAAGGTATGGGCAAGTAGGTTAGGCAATGGTGAAATGGTTAGGCAAGCCTTCCTTGAGAGGTTCTTCCACTTGTCCTTGGTGAGAAGAATCTGTCAGTACCTGGTATGGTATTCAGGCTGTACGGGCATGTAGGGTAGAGTAATACAGTGCTTTGGAGAGGTGCAGCCTGTCTGCATCTGTTCTGACAGCAGTCTGAAAGTTTTAGGTCAGTAAGTTGGGCACTCTACAAATGCAATCGGGCTTCTTTTGGAGACTGTATGCTTGCTAGCTCTGTGTCTCTGGCAGTGTGCTCTGATTGTCAGAGGAAGCCTTTAGACATCAAATCTGGTTTTGGCTATTTGATCCAACAAGCATTAAAAAACCAAAATATGTACTTAAAGCTTCTGAACAACAGCTAGCACAAGACATTAGTTTTCCAAACATTTTGTGAAGATTATTCTGCTTATTGCCAGTGAAATTCTCATGTAAGGAACAACTGTTAGGAAAAGATAAAGAATGAAAAACCATCAGTCAAGAGGAGAGTGACCTTGTTCCAGGATGGAATCAAAACAATGCCCTGGGGAGTTATGTAGGCATTGTTTCAGGACTTAGTTCATCAATGTTTGTAGGTAAAATAAATTAAGATACAATGTGAGCCAAGCATGCCTGAGCTTGCTAATCAGATGAGGATATTGCAATCCTATGACATCAGTAAGAAACCGGTGAACATATGCTATGTTATCTGTATGGCAAGGTAGAAGGGAAGCTCCAAACTATGCAGAGCTGGCAAGCTGATTCCCAGGATGTCAGAAGATCCCGATCTCCCTGTTGCAGAATTCCATAGGTGGGACCAGATGATGGGAAGAAGTGCTGCTACTGAACAGCTATTCCCACAGAGAGGCAATTTCTAAGCTTCCTGTAACCAGAAATCCTTTTCTTGCAGTGCTGCAGCTACAGGCATCTCTCATGGCTTTTACTACAGTCCATATTTTTGTCTGCTCTCATTATTCAGATGTAGAACACAAGATCCATGCCCTGTCAGAACATCTGTGCAGCCAAAGACTTTTATGCTCAGCAGGTAGCTAATGGACTGCAAAGCCCTTTCCCCAGCCCCATTAAGAGTGCTTGTTTATGTCTGGCCTTCTGCAAGAATAAAGTATTGCTTTGCTCTCTGGCCGTACTTTTGTGGTGGAGTACTTGACACTTACTTGGACACCCATGAAGGAAATTTCATCACTGTCATTGCTATTTACTGACACCTTTGTAGTGGCTCCCAGTAGAGCAGCAGAGGCTGGAGAGAAGATTGGAAAGGAGCTACGTTTTCCTCTTTGGCCTTTTCTCCTGTGAATGAGAAGTGGAGAGATGTCCCCTTGGTGCCTGTCTCAGTGCCAGGGAGCTCTGCAGCTTGCAGATTTGTCGCTTCATTGTCCCTCAAAGTGCAAATTCACTCACGAGCACTCATCAGGCTCCGGTATCCTTTTCTGCTGTTGCTCTAGTAATCAGGGACACTTTTGGCTAAGCAAGTAACACCACAGATGTGTACTGCTTTAACGGCACTTTATAGGACCTATTTATAGCCTCTACCTACAGCCTACCTATTCATTATGGCAGGGCATTATGCAGCAGGACACTGCCACACTGCAAAGGCTTGCTTTTTCTGCCCCGAGGGAAATCTGTGTTCCCCACTCCTGCCCTTTCCACATATTTCAAGAGGCTGGTGCCTTCCTCTTCATCTGACCTCAGCCCAGGTGCATGGAGGCAGGGGGGCACCCAAAAAGGGAAGGCTTATGTGGCTCTCTAGGGAAGCTGGGCAGCACCAGGAATATGCGAGTGTGGCTGCCAACGGCTGTCGGAAGTCTCAGAAGTGCACTCTATATTGCTTTATTATTTCTTCTTTGCTAATTATTTCCTAAGATGAGGGGGGGCTGGTAAGGAAAGCAAAGGAGTGCGAGGGCAGCAGCCGAGCGTGCTTGCTGGCAGGGCACAGAGAAGGCACTTGAACTGGCTCTAGCACACGCAGAACAGCAGGAGGTCTGTGAGACGGAGCCGGACTGTTTCTGTTCTAACAAAAGAAGCCAACATCGGCATAAATGTGTTTTTTTTGAGCCTGTTCAAAGGGTTCTGTGAAGCAGCAGGCACAGAAAATGCTGCATGCATGTGCTGGAAAATACATGGGATGAGCACTGTGCAGGTTGTAAATGAAAAGTACCCACAAGTTAAGAACAGCCAGAGAAGGGGAGGCCTGTATCCACAAAATTCAGCTCCTGTTGCACGTGTATCCTGAATAACGTGTGAATGATGTGCTCATATTTGGGCTTGCTCACTGCCCTGGTACAGCTGGCCCTCTTGTTCTCCCCCTCAATCTTAGGAAGAGGGACACTGATCTCCTCTCCAGAGGCATGTGGAGTGGGAAGCAGGAGAGTAGTAAGAAGCAGCTGCTGCTTTTGGTGGGATGTTAGCATGAGGATGTTTGTGCCTGTTCCTGACATCAGTGAAGGATTTAACTGGAAAAGCTACTTTTCTGCCATCCATTCTTGAAACCAGGCAGGACAGTGTCCTTTGCTCTCCTGCCCCCTAACCAGAAATGAAGCAGTCAGCTGGGGTGCTAGACTCTCTGCCTGCTTCTTTCTTCTAATAAGACAGTCATAGCCTGACATTATTATCAGTGTTTCTTATTTTTCACTTGCTCTTGGAAAAACTGCTCTGAGGAGCTGTTTGCTACCTGTAATTGATTGCCCATGCTCTGAGGGGGTTGGAACTAGATGACCTTAAGGTCCTTTCCAACCCTAACTATTCTGATTCCATGATTCTGTGATGGAGGATGGGTTGCAGCATGACTGTCAGCAGTAGCTAGGAGGCAGCCTGGGGAGATGCCACCTCATTACTGCAGTGAATGCTCTCCCAAAGACAACAGGCTTGCAAAAGCAAAGCAGAAATCAACCTGCTTGGATAAAATCAAAAATAACACCCTTGCGTCTGCCCAACCCTCACCTGAAAGCAAAACAACCTTGCATTGAACCCTTTCTGAGGCGTGAAAGGAGGTAATTTTTGTTGCTGTCATTACTGTGTTTCTTGGAAGGAAAGTCTAATAATGTAGCTGAGTAAACACAAGAAAATTGGCCTGTGAGATTTCTCTCCCAACACTGGAGACTAAGGGGTGTTTGTGCTTGTCCAAAGCATACTGATCTTCCTTGGCTCAGATGGTACATGTGCCTAAGTTTTTACTTAATGAAGAGTGTTATTGCCCACCACCACCACAGCGGTAGCTGTCCCCACCTGAAATAGCATCCCTTGTCAAAAGAGATTTCAGGTTCAGTTCCTCTTTGGAGCACCTCTGGTTACTCCAGTGGTGTTAGTGGAGATCATTGCCCTGTTCTTCCCATAATAATGGCTGGCTGTTCTCTTTACCTGCTCCTCTTTGTCCTCCATAAAAACTGCTTCAGGTTCAACACTCCTAATTTTGCTTATTCATTTGCACTTCATTTTCAGTGGAGCACAAACAAAAGGGTACTGCAAGTGGTGACAAGGGACTTCTTCAGCTGGAAACTCTCACTAGCCTCTTCTACATCTAGGAAACCCACGTAACAGCAATCTTGCTGTCAGACCTCAAAATAATAAGTGGACCCTTGAAAGTATCTCTTGAAAAGTGATTCACCAAGTTTCAGACATGCATGATTCTTCCCTACCCACAAAACCTGGTCTTAAAAATCCCACGGGTGGAGTAGGTAGGGAGTCAAACCTTTGAGAGTAGTTTACTTCAGAAGAGTTGTTTGGAATCGGTGGCTGTTCGCTTGCTCAGGAGAGTTAAACTTCCTGGCATGGAGTACTCCCAAATATTTGTGGATACTATTGCAAAGAAGTGAAAGAGTGTAGCACTGATGGATTCAAGACAGCAGCAAGGGCAATGGCAAAGGTTTGTACCTAAAATGACTTTAGGACTTCCCAAAGATGCGTCGCAGCCTTGCTGAAGCTCCACTGACAGGATTGACTCCAAAGCGATTTAAACACAACAAGAGTTTATCCAGTCTAACAGAAAATAGACAGTGTGTGTTGTGAATAACACACCTCTCCATTCCCTCCCCCCCCCTTCCTTTCTTACATAAGCTGGGACCAACCTCCAGGATAAGAACCAAGGAAAACATTGGGCGCTGCATTAAGGTGCCATACAGTCTTGGCAGTCTATTTATGAACTCATATTCCTTCAGGTGTAGGAAGGCTGGGAGAGCATGTTTAGACTGGTAGCTCTCAAGTGCAGGAGGAGCCTAGCAGAAGCATGAGCGAGAGGCTCATTGTTTTCTTTCTTGTTTTTTAAATTCTTATTATTTACTTATTTTACCTCAAAAGGAATGACAGGCAGGAATATCTGTGAAGAGCTGCGTTGATTATCTCACCTTGCTGGCATGTTTGTGTATGCTTGTGTCTGCATTTGTGTGAGCCTTGCGCAGCCTAAATTATCTGACTCTTCTCCATATATATCGAGATCCTGTTTATGAGGAGGGTACCGGTATTTGAGCCTTTTCATCTCAAGGAAGCAGTTTGCTGTCTGGTACTAAAATAAGCGCCGCAGGAATCAGTCTGTATTTTTAGGTTACAGGATGAATCAAGGCCTGGCCTTACGCATTCCTACGGATTCTAAGCTTCCTATTGCTCCATAAAGCCTTGCTAAGATGCTGGGACAAAAGACGTTTAAAGCTAAACACCAGACAAAGTGCTGCAAGGAGGCTGGGTCTGCTCCATTCGAACAGTCTTTTATTTCCTGGTACAGCAGCAACCATCATCAGGAATTAACACAGTATTTGTCAGAGTTTATGGGCTGGCTGTGCATACTCTGTGGCAAGCTAGCAAGTCTTTGCAAAGACCATCTTGATCACAGGGCCAGGTAGAGGAGCCCATTCTGTTCAGCTGTATGTCCTGCTGACAGCATACTGATGCAAAAGCCCCATAGGCTGCCCTGGGTGAAGGAGAAGAAGGAAAAAGATGCCACAAATACCAAGCTCAAGTAAGCTGGGTTTCAGACTGTCATTCAGAAACAAAGTCAAGTTCAGCCTGGGTGCTGTTCAGACATCCTATATGGGATGAGGCTGGCTATGAGGCTGAAGCCAGCCCCATTCATGAGGGTCCCTATGCTGTCTGGACCAGGACCAAGCAAGACCAGCTGGTCTTGTGGTCCATGGGGTCTTTTACTTCCAGAAATGGCTGCAGTGAGAAAAGCAGAAGGAGGTAAGAGTGAAAGGAGAGGGAATGGAAAGCTGAAAAAAGAGCTCTCTGTCCTGTCAACAGTCTCTAGAAGCCTGTCTCTTCTTCCAAATAAGGGCTAACTGCTTAAGCCTACCTGAGTGTTCAAGCAGCTGAGAAGCTCTTGCTCGGTGAAAGCAGGTACAGAAGAGCCTCTGTCTGGACCAACAGCACTTACTTACTCAGGAAAGCATTACAGCACTGGTTTAGTGCTTGAATTGTTGAAATCCAGAGAGGTGAAGCTTTGCCAATCTGAGCCTAGAGGTAAGGAGGAAAATGTAGAAACCAATAAGCAATAGCAGGAGCAGAACCCAGGTCTCCTAAATCAACATCAACAGCCCGCTCCGCCATAAGCTCCTCAGGACAACTGCTCATTACAGATTATAAAAGGGCCTATTGTGGTGGGCCCTGGACTCTATGCTGTCTTCCAGTGTGGATCATACATTGAAATAAGTAGATGAAGCTGCTGTCATGGCTGGCTGTTTCTGGACCATCTCTTCTCGACAGGGTTTTCTTACAGAAGGGTTCAGAAGCCCTTTTATCCTGTCAATCCACTGGCTGTGTCAACAGGAGAAAGTTAAGTAATTTCTGGTTTGAGTGATTCAGCATTCACTTCCCAGTATGAAAGGGAAAGGCTGAAATTCCTGTACAATAATGTTGTGAAAAGTGGGGTTGGATGGTCAGGTTTCTCATATTCAACTGTTCATAATGTATCAAGGACTGTTCTTTAGCATTTGTTAACCCAATTGTCCCACAAGGTATGTAAGTCATACATCAGAGACAGATGCTTCTGCTATAGACATATGGTACTGCTAATTTCTCTCTAGGAAATTTTTGGAAAAAAGTAGTCAGTAATTAGATGAGGTCACAATTACCTCCCCCTGCTTTCCATGTCCTACTTCTTCCAAACTTTTTCTAGTAGAACATGAAAGGAAGAACATACTTTTCTAGAGCACCATTTAATAAGGCTTTTAATTAAAGATCATCCGGACAACAGTGAAGCACAAGAATTCAGTCAGGACATTTAATGTATTAAGGGTTCACATGTGGTAGCATCAGATGTCCTAGCTATGTAGTTACAGCAAGTTTTAAATGTGGTGCCATGGGGCTGCGGGCGCTGCGTGGGACAGGGTGAACGCTGTCCTGGTCACATCCCTGTAGTAAAATAATGATAAGTAAAATGACTTTGACCAGGTATTCTTCATTACTGAGCACTCTCGAGCATGAAGCCTTTTCCAGAACACAACACAACTTTGAAAAGCAGCTTTGCCAAGGCAGCGTTGCAGGCTCCCGCCTTGATTGACTCTTAATAATTTCCATATAAAGCATGCGCGTTTACAAGAAAAGAACCCAAGCAGCCTTTCTTTTCCTATCTGCCAGCCTTGCAGAAGTCACCCAACTTTCTCCATTCCTGGTACTGTCACCAGCAATAGAAGGCTCTGCAGGCCACATGGCTACTTGATATTAATAAATCAAGCAGTGCTAGGGAATGCTGCCAGGTCCTGGCACTTGCATGTCTCTGCTTTTAATTGTTTGAATGGTCCCTGGCATGGCTGAGCATGGTACTGGCTAATGCTCTCCCAAAACAATTCCTGGCACAGCGCTGGAGCCAGCGCTGGTTCCCAGGAGATGGGTTGGATGTGGCCCTGCTGTTCTGGAGACAAGGGTAGTTCAATAGCATGGAGGTAGGCTTTTCTGTGCCAGTTGGCCTTAGGGCCACTGCACAGTCCTGGACACATTTAGCTTATTAGTACAGATGTAGCCATTATGCCTTCAGGAATGGCCCTGCAATTCTAAGGCTCATTTAAAAAAAATATAATACAAAAACACACACAACAAAGCCCACATGTGATTTAATGTCAATAGTATTTTACCCTTGTTAAAAGTGACTGCAGTCAGAAAGGCATACATGCAAACATGGCAACTCTATACAACGCATCTCCCTGTGAGTCTTCTGAGTTACATCTCTTTGCTTTGTTCAGTAAAATGAATGTTTATTACACTTAGGTCCTGTTAACAATGCATAGACGTTACATCATATCCTAAGTTACTATGAAAGGATTCCACTGTTTAAAGACTTAAAGGGGTACATACAGGCTCAGTTACACTTGTCAGGGTGAAAAAGAAGGGATATTAATTATAAAGTAAACTTTACACTTGCACATGGGGCTTCCCTCAAGAATGTTGAAGCATTTCTCAAAGGAAGATAAATATTAGCTATCTTCATAGACAGGCTGGGAACAGACACACAAAGAACCCAAGTGACTTGGCTAAAGAATTGGTAGCGTATCAGAAGTCAACAGCAAGACTCAAGGCTTCCCTTGGCCTCTGTGCTGATGGCCTCACAGTGATACGACAGCTCTTGCAGAAGCAGCTAAGAATGGATGAACCTGTTGGAATAAAACAGGAACAAAACTTTTGCCTTGGGCTTGAGCAGAACAGAAACGCTTTCGAGACTTAAAACCCGTTATTAAACTTTTTGGGTTTTTTCTTTTTATGAAATTTTCTCACGCTTCTGCACTTCCTGATTTAGGGTTGGACAGGAACCAGAAAATAAATACTGAAATACCATGAGAAAGGTTATTCTTGTGGTATTTTCACCCAGACTGAAAGTGTGGCGTGCTCATGAGAAAGCATGTCCTAGAAAAATTTCCACAGCAGAGGTTCACATCAATTCGAGCAAGTACCAGACGGTCTGTGAACTTCTGACTCCATGTAGGTTCCTACATGCTTTTATATTTAAGAGAAAAAGAGGCAGACCTCAATATCGTTAGTGCTGGATCTGGGCTAGTCTCCTGGGAGGGGTGAATGCCTCTGGGCAGGTGCAATGCAAGAACAGTGCTCTTGGTTTCATGGAAGAGCTAAGACCCCACTGACCTCTCCTGCCCGCTCTCTGTCCCCCCTGTGGGGCACAGTGTGGGTGTTTGGGGGTGTTTTCAGCCCTTCTTCATTCCTTGTGGCGCCTGGAAAGAGCCATGCTGAGCATCGCCAAAGAGCCAGCCGTGGGGGGAGGAGGCTTTGGGAGGAAAAAGGGCCCTGGGAATCTGGCATCATTTTTAATATACTTGGTACCAGGCCTTGTAAAATGTTTATATAGTAGAATAATACAGGTGCAGTGGCTATACTTGCCTCTGACTGCTAGTACCCTCTCACACTGTGTTTGTTGGTTGGAGCTTTTCACAGTCATGTAACATGGTTTGACTCTTACTTGCACTGAAATTGCTGCCTTGAATTTGTCCAGTGCTGATTCCACTAAAACTGGCACTTCTGATGTTTAAAGATTCCTCGGCAACCCAAAGTTAAACCCCTCAATTCTGCAAAGTGAATGGCTGAATTTCTGTGAACGTGCTTATAGTTTTCTTTCCAAACATACTTTGACAGGGAATTGGAGCGACCACGGGCACACCCAAGTGTGTCAGTGCAGAAGGCTGGAGGGTGGCTCACCGTGGTGCTGCACACTTGTACCAGGGTTCCTGCTGGTCCCTGTAACCTAGACCCTCCACTTAGCCTTCCCGCATGTGACAGGACTGGCAGGTTTCTTGCTGCTGAGGATAATCATGTTGCAAAATATTTACACCAAGCACCAAAATTCACCACCTCCATGCCTGGGTTTCTGCTGCCTCTGCTGCTTAGGGAAGCTGTTATCATGGTTAGAAGCATGACAGATATCTCAACCCCGGGAAGCCTGACCTCCAGAGTGGAGCTGTGTCCCTGAGATACAAAACAAGGGAAATCAGTGTTAGAGAATGTCCTTTAAATTCCCTTTGCTAATCCATGCACAGAAATGGGCACTGCTGGATGGATGTGTGCAGATGACTGACAGGGTTGATTTTGCATGGGTGAGGATTTTTTGGACAAGAGTTGTCTCTAAGGAAGCTCTGTAAGGACACTATGTGGTGGGCTCAGGTTAGATTTCTGTGTCTTACCTAGCCAAAATGTGACCCGAGGGGCACATTTGTGTCCCTCAGATGAGCTTGAGAGGAAATGTAACCAGAGAAAGGGATGAAACTCATCCTGCTGGTTCCATGTGCATCCCCTAGGCTAGAGAATTGAAGCTGGGGAGGAATCTGAACCCTGTTGGCAAAGCCAGCACCAGCTAAGGACAATGAAGAGAGAAGTTCATGGGGAAGTGCGACAGTAAGAAAGAAGTAAGCCTGTTTGGCAGAGCAGGCGTTATTCAGGCTGTGAATTTCAAGGGTCAGAGGTTTTATCAATGTCAGATTAATACATTCTCCCACTAAGTGTCCCCGGTCCTCTTCTTTGCTTCTCTTACCCTGATGGTAGCCTGGGAGACAAGCTCTCTGCCAGCTTGGTAGAGGTGATTGTGAGGCCAGGAGCCAACCCTCCCTACTCCTGGAGGGCAGCTCCTTGATCCCCATGCCCTCCCAGCTCAGGAAATGGAGCTGCTCCTGACATAAGCTACTCTCAGCAGGGAAACATGGCCTCTTAACATTAATTATCGTGCATCAGACTGTTCTTAAATAAAACATCCGCTGGCAGGAGCAGCCCTTTAAATCAATGGAAAGGGTTTCTGAAGGCAAGATTTGTAGCTCAGCCTGGATATCCAAGCAAAGGAGAAATGTGGGGCAGGAGTCTTCCTTGCTCTTCTGACTGATCTTCAGCTCAGATATGTGGGTGAAATTAGTTTCTCTTCCTGGGCAAAGCAGGAGGGGCAATGGGCAATGAAGGGCATGATGCTGGCAGAACTTAGCAGAAGTAGAGGCAGGAATACCCTCACCTCTGGCCAGAATAGCTCAGCTATGCCAGATGGATATTAGTCATCAAGCAGTATATGGAAAGCAAATGTCTGTCTTGGGGGAAGAGTCTCAGAAGAGGCAGCAGAAGTCAACAGCATATTAAAATGCCTGCATGGCTGGTGTTGATTGGAGAACTAACGTACTTGCACCTTGCAGATCCCAGTTGTCATCCTCTGCAGCCTAAGCTAAGTACACAGTCCTCAGAGATTAATTCATGACATTTATCCCCTTCCCCCCTGCCCTCTTTGTGTCACAACCTCCCACCACAGCTCCATGGAGAGGGCCAGATCCTTGTCCAGCTTGAACTGGTGTCAGATGATCTGCCACACTGACTTAGACCCTGGTCAGAGCTGCATCAATGTGTGCTCAGTGTGCACGGGCAGGCACACAACTCCAAGGTGGGGCAGCTCTGTCATCTGCCTCCTTTCTCCCTGGAAAATTAGAAATAAATCACAGCTCTTCTTTGCTCCCTTGTTTCATGGCTGGATCTCATGTGTGACTCTCTGGGGGCAATGAAAGAATCGGCAGAAGAGATGCTTCAACTTCCTGAAAGGTCAGATAACTGAGACCCCTTCTTCTCTAATGGAGTGCAAGCCATGCTGTAGGACTTTAAACTCTCCATAACTTTGCAGCTCAAGGGATTACAAATTATGTCTATTTACTTTCAAGTCATGAAAAGCAGTTCCTTTAAAAGAACCGCCGAGGTCCTGGGAACCTGGAAAGGAGCTCCCAGGCACTTGGTAACTGTCCATGCAGAGCCCAGAAAGGCCAGCACAGCCCAAAGCTACACAGGCTTTATGAAAGGGCATGGGGGA
Source organism: Psilopsiagon aymara (assembly GCA_024733675.1). Lineage (NCBI taxonomy): Eukaryota > Metazoa > Chordata > Aves > Psittaciformes > Psittacidae > Psilopsiagon > Psilopsiagon aymara. The sequence continues at coordinate 23,608 of JANRGW010033168.1, forward strand.
GAGCTTGCAAGGGAAGAGGGAGGAGGGGAAAAGAAAACTGGCATTTTAGATCACTGAGGCCTGGCCTGTTATTAAAACTGTTCTTGCCCTCGGTTGACAATTTCCATGACTGTTTTGTCCCAGAGCTCAAAGGAAACTTCATGCTGCTCTCCCTTGCTGATAGAAACCAGGAATGAATACTTAACTGGCAATGAGACAAATGATTTCGCATTAGAGAGGGGTCTCTGGGAGAATCCCATCCTCAGGGAAGGGACTCGCCTCCTCGACCTGCTGTGCTACTATCTTATTGCGTTGCCATCAGAGGAGGGGATGTGTCAAAATCTGAGCAACCTTATGTTCCTGAAAAGGCAGGGCTTTTTTTACTCTTCAGCAAGCACATGAATGCAATGGCCCTGGTTGTTTGCACTCCTGAATGTAGAATAGCTGCCCAGAAAGGTGCTTCATCTCCTCTTCACCATGCTGTAAATTCTGCTGCCAATGTGGAAGACTGGGGGGAGAGTGTATGGGAAAAGGTTGGGCTGGCAGAGGAAAAATTAGGGAGTGGGACCAGGGTTGTCTCTGCTTTCACTTTAGATATCTTAATTGAGGAAATACCAGACTCAATTCACTGACACATCCTCAAGAGGGAGGGTGTCAGTGAATGGAAAATATTTGAGAAAAAGCAGTTTGACTTCCTGGAGACAAAAAAAAGAAAGCAAGATCAATCATTCAATCAGTCGGTCAATCTACCTATCCATGTGTCTGTCTATCCATCTGTCTACCTAGCCTGAAAAAAACAACTTACCACTTACTGTTTTGAAATACAAAACCATGCAAAAAGAGTTATGGCAATTGCAGAATGGAGTTTATATTCTGAAATAGATGCATGTTACATCTACCTCTGCTTTCAATTATGTTTATACAGAGCTAGCAATTTTAATAACTGTGTACTAGTAAACTTATTTCTCTATACCTCACACACTTACCCAGACAACTCACAGGTATACCTCCATTATGCACTGTATGTGACAAAATGATTGTAAGATAAATTGCATTTATGATGCACCTTTGACCACCTCAGCTGTACTCTGCCTGCTGATGCATTCCTAATGGGACTCCTTCTAGGCATCAAAAAGTCTGATCATTTTCAAACAGCCACCATTACTTTTTGCAAACCAGCCTGTCCAAATAGATGCTTCTGTCCTTCTTTCCACCTATAGCACTTTTTCATTCTGAATTGTAGGACGAATGAAAATCATTCCTAGATTAGCCATGGGCTAAAGGTCTGAAACTGTTAAGTAATAGGACCATTCCTATTTCAATGTTTTAGGTCAAGGGAATTCTTAAACAGCATTTTCAGGTGTTCTGCATATGCTTCAAAATTAACAGAAGAATAATCAAGTGGGGATGCCTTGGAAAGTTTGCTTTTATTTGAAAACAACATAATGTAGTAATTTTTTATTTCCTCCTGCTTATGAAGATAGACATCTTATATGACACAAGTGTGATTTTCTAGAGCTCAGGTAGAGCCATTAAAACCTTTCTGAAGGATTTAAAAATATCTTTGTGAATAAAATGTGGTTTGAAAAGTTGTTTTCTCAAAACTGTCTTGTGCTTCTGTGTCTATACACAGCTACCATCAAGGGTTTGAGAATGAAATAAATGCTCATTTTGTCCATGTTCATCCCCAGAAAATCACCCCAGCTAACCAACTGCTTATTTTATCCTTCCCATATGTGGTCATTTCGTTCTGTCTCTGAGCACTTGAGAAATGAAAACTTGTGGCCTTCATTAAAATTTAAGGAATGTCCTCCATTGATTTAGAGGAAACTGGTTTGGAAAAAGTTCAAACGCTGTTGTTTGGAGTGCAGATTTCAGCGCGGGTCAGGGGTGAGTTTTTGATTAGCCACCACAGCACAAAACTGTGGTTGGCTCCGCCATTTTCCTTGTTGTCATGTCCTGGGAGCCCCCTTTAGGACAGCAGCAGTTTTCCTTTTCTATGATTCTGGATTGTCCTCACTGTTGGTCGGTGTTGGCTCCCTTGCCAGGAGAAACTACCAAGATGCTTAAGGTTCAAACGTTGCCCTTTGCAGTGAGCTGTAAGAGCGCCATATCTGAAATGCTGTCATTTTCTCTACTTTCAGATGAGCGTCTTGCACAGAAATTAGAAAGCGGATTAATTTATCAGCAGTTGTGACTAATGATGCCAGTAATATGAGCCTTAAGTATTCATAAATCTTGGTTCAGCTTCCTTCCCTCTCATTCTGACTGGTGCAGCAGCCTTAAGAATCATAATGCGCAAGAAGAAAACATTAAAGCACTGGGATTCCTCTTACTTCAGGTTCTTGAGCCTTACGGCCTGTAATTGATTCACTGGCATAGCTATTTCACTGAGATACACACAGAGTTTCAGCTCTGTCTTCCACTACAGAGGATAAATGTCTCCTTTTTCCTTGCCTGAATTCAGCTAGTATTCCTTAATTGCATTGACCCAGGTGCTTTGGATTCCAGAAAAGAGCCAAATATTGCTGGCATTGTGAAAAAAACCCAACACCCAAACACCCAACCAAACAGAAAAAGACTAAAAAAAAAAAATTGGCAATTTGGCAGCTCCCAAATTAAGAGAAAAAAAGAGAAGAAACTGAATACAGTAGGAAAAAACAGGAGGAATAAACAGAAAAATGTTGCACTGAATAACATTTTCCCTTTTAGTTTAAATGGGATTTTCTTTTTAGCCTCTTCTAAATACTTCTTCTGGGCATAATTCTCTCCAATAGCCCTACTAGTGATGTTGTGTTTTTACCATAATTTGTTAGTCAAGCATGAACCAGGATCTCTGTGGGTTCCCATTCCCAGCCCTTTTGAAGGCTAAATAGTTCCATTCTCTGCCCTCATCTGCTGCCACAGGAGAAGAAAAGAAAAAATGTAGGAAATTTGGATCCGTCTAAGCCTGGCTTGGAAATCTTGCCTTGGGTGATGAAGCCGGACTGTGTCATTCCAGCTGACATTTGCATTTAGCATAGTTAGAGTTAAATGCCAATATCTGGCATTTGTACACTGCAATTAGCAGTATCATTTGTTCTCATCTGAGCAGTCTGAGGGGGTTTTGTTTTGTTTTTGTGAATGACTTGTTGGGATACTTTCCTACTGCAAATTTTAGAGAAAAAAAAATCTATTTTTATAATGAAAATGCTTTTTTGTTGTTGTTGTTATTCTTCTGAACAGCTATAAGCCATAGTGTAGAAAAGAGGGATGTTTTTACCAGCGCTGCAAAGGTCCTTAATGGTAACTCTTTTTGCCTGTTTTTCCAAAATGCTTGCAGTGTAGTTAGTAAGTTGAGGTCTCACTTAGGCACTTGTAAGAGCCGAAGTCTTGATCTTGCTCTGAGCACAATGTGGGTAGTTTTGGGAAGTCAGGGGAGCTCTGGGCAGAAGCTGCCTGCCTGTCTGGTGCTTGCGGCAGGAGCCAGCCCAAATTTGTCTTGGAGTCACAACCTTGTTCCTCCTTGTGTTGTTCAGCTACTCAGAACAGAAATAAGGCATTGGGCACCATGTTGCTTTGACCCTGCTTCGAAGCCTCTGCTGTCGAGCCCCACACAAAAGCCAAGTGCTGAAAAATCACCAGGCTGCAGGCAGAAGACGATTCCTGAGGTTGTTTCAGCTCAGGAGGCTGGGGCAGTTCCAGCAAGTCTGCTCTGAATGCTTTTTCTGCTCTTTGCATCTTGAGGCCTTGGGCACTGTACCTGTGTTGAGTGAGAGCTTTGTATTTTGTATGCTTTGAGTTCCCTGGAGGCTAAGGTGCAATGAGTCTTTTGGGAGGTGCAGAACATAACATAGGCCAGTGGCTTGTGAACACAGCTGCCTCTGAAGACACTAGGAGCATGTACACATGAAGAGCAATGTCAGCCAGGGCCAACATGAAACAGTCAGGGGAGTACTTTAAAAAGGCTTTAAGTAGGAGACATGGAGGACTGTTAACGCTCAGGGCCACATCCTGACCATCCCACTGGGCGCGCGTGCAGCCCAGCTGGAGCTGTGTTGGCTGGCGGGGCTCCATACCAAGGAACAATAATCATGTCCAAGGATGGCTGTCCTGCCTGGGTGGTGGCAGGGGCATATTGGGCTCTGCAGGCAGCACACAGAAGAGAGGTCACCAAGGTTTTGAAGCTGCTGGCCACAGGGCTAACATGCATGCGAACTGATGCACATCTTCAAAGGAGATTTGGGGGTGTCTGCCTGCCCTGGCTGCAGCTTGGGTGGTTTTGGTTCATAAGTTCCTGGTGCTGAGCTGGCCTGGGGCCATGGGTAGAGCAGGTCCATCCCTAGAACATCCCAATAGCCACAGCAGTAGTGACTGATCATCCATGTATCCCTCTGCTGACCTCCAAGAGGAACAGGGGATGCTTAGCCCATCCTAGGGGAACCAAGCCCCCTGAGCGCTGCTGGTACAACCTACAGCCCCCCCTTAAGCATGCCCAATGGGACAGACCCCTATGAGAATGTTACAGCCATGATTGTGGTGTTCACCAGTGGCTTCATCTTAGAATGTTCAACCCCTTCCCCTTGCTTCCTTCTCCCCTCTGCCTCTGCTCACGCCCCTTGGCCTGGGGACCCATTGGGGACCCATGGCTGGGACCCCTTGATATACCTCCCCAGTAAGCGTTTCTCTTTCTCCCCTCTGCCCATGCCCACCCCAGCTTCTCTCACACACACTCCCTTGCGTAAGAAACACAAACCTAAAATGCAATACACGAATCAAGTTAATTATCCAATTAATTGTAGATACAACACATCTGCTATTGTTTCATGGGCTCTTCTCAAAATTTGAAACACATTTAAGGAAAAAAAAAGGCAAAACCAAATACAAAAAAAGATCTCTCTGCCAGGGCAAATCCTCAGCATGCTATGAACAAATAAAACATCTGTTTAAAGTAAATTGTGACTGGGGAGGATGGACTGAAGACAATAACAGAGCAAGAAATAATAATGACAAGGCAAAATCCCGAAGAATCACACTCCCACTTTGAGCCAGGGACGGCTCTCTTGTTGTTGTGCAGGGCTCTTTAATAGAAGCTGTGAGCAAGTTAGCTGCTCTCCTGAAAGTTAAATCACAGTAAAAGCAGCAGAAAGGCTGTCTATCCCTGTCTCTTTGTGGTGTTTGTGATCAGAGGTGGTCGGGATGTAGGGGGGTGGAGTAAGAGGAATTAAATCTATGACTAAACATTTTTCACGGCAACAAAAGGACAGCGATTAAGAGATAAATTAATGCTCTGGCAACGCTTCCTGTTTTGAAGGATGCAGCAGCGAGTAATGAATGGCTGTGCTTGGAGCGAGCCTGAAGAGCCTCTCGCAGGGCTCTTTGCCCAAGCCAAACTGCAATAAACTGTCCCTCCTCATCTCCAGCTCTTGCAGGAAACTGACTTAAAAAATCTTTGGCAACCTCTGTGCCCCCCTTTTCCCCAGGGCTGTCGTCGATCGTTTGATCTCTCCCTCTCTCCCCCTCTCCCCCGCTCCTAAGCTTTTCCCATTCCCCCTCCCTTCGAGTCTGAAGTCTATTTTCAGTGCTCTGCTGTTGAAAGGCTTCAAAAGGTTTGTTTTCAGCAAAATATTTCCTTGAGAGCTCCCTCCCTGTTGCCTGCTCCATGCCATGGGCTCGCAGGTTACGTTTAGTGCCCCCTGGAGTGAGTCACTGGGCTCCCGTGTCCAGACTGCAAGTGACAATAAATGCCCCAGCTTACTTCCAGGAGAAACACTGAGAGGGTGGCAGTGACATCTCTGGGTCTGTACCAAGAGTGTGGCCAAGCCACCTCCCTGCAGGGGCAAAGACAGAATGGCAAAGGAGGAAGAGATGGGAGCTGGCAAGTTCGATCGGGTGGAGGACTGATTTGTACAAAGAGCAGAGCTGGCTTCCCTCTTGGAGGGATTCCTTTCCTTCTCATGGCTTTGGTGTGTGTGGTAGTGCCTTTGGGGGACACTTGGAGAGAAGAAAGGCTATTTGGGATGCTGCTTTGGTTAACCATTGTGCTGAATCTTGGTTGGGATGATCAGCAATGCTTGCCACCATGGAGCCCAAAAGGGCTGCTTGTCCCCGGGTCCCTGGGGACATTGCCCAGCGGAGCATAAGCAAACAGGCAGGAGAGCCTGGGGACCCACATGTCTGTGTCTGTGCTAGTGCACTGCTGCAGCAGCGGGAAAGGGCCTGCGGACGGTACAGCCGCCCCCCCTGACCGCTCAGGAACACAAAACTATTTCCTTGGGATCAGTGCCCGTTTCCTCCCCGAATGAGCTGTGAACAAGGGCTTCCTTGCTGCCACAGCGTCCCACCCATATCCTCCTGAGCCCACCCTTCCAACCCCACTCACAGCACTAACTCCTCGGGGAAATGCTGAACCAGAAGTTCAGCTGGGGAAGCTGGAGTTCAGCTTGGCCATGCCTGGAGCAGAGGGGGAATGGTAACTTCCCTGCAAAATTAGGCAGAACTTCAGATGTGTAGAGGAGAGAGCTTCCTTTGACATCACTGGCTTTCAAATGCCAAGGTTTACTACATTCCTGGGGAGGGCCCTGGGTGCCTGGTACACACAGGCTGAAGGGGTCCTGAGCTTAAGAGCTGCTTAAGCTTTAATTCTGCCTGATGGAGATTGTCTTCCAGTACCTTGATTTCAATGTGGAGTGGGTTTTTTTTACCAAACCCAGGTAATAATCGAGGGTCCATTGCTGTTAGAAGCCCACAGAGTGGGTGTTGTTCTTGCTTGTTGGGCGTAATGGGTTGTGTTGCACAACAGTTTGCTGTCGCACCCCATTGATGCTGCAGCTGAGAGCTTCTGTAGGGTTTCATCAGACAGAGGTGAGGGCTGAGCCTCTGTGGTCTCAACTCTGCTCTGCAGCACAGTGTTGCTGGTCTGTGAACCGATTTAACCTGCTGATTGAAGGTTCATCCAGGCACAGAAAAAGCACCTCTGGGCAGCAGACTCCCCATGAAACAGATATTGGCCATTCCTTGCTGATGGATGTGGACTGGGTATGTGCTGACACCACTCTGTTCTGTGATTCAGAAGAGGATCTAAAGGCAAGGTGCTATCAGCCCTCACAGCCCCACACAAGGGCTGCAGTGCTACAGCTGCACCCGGACAGCCTCTGGAGCTGTTCTGCACCCTGTCTGTCCCCAAGGGACTCAGCTACTCCAGTGACAACAAACAGATGTGCTGACATCCCTCGGTCCAGGCAGTGGAAGGAGGAGGGAAGAAGAGGCAGGGGAATTTGGGAAAACACAGGCTGACGTTGTCCTCAGCTGCAGAGTTTGGCGGCAGGGCTGCCAACTTGCCAGCTCCTTTCTGAAGCCACCTGGATGCCTGGCTGAGCTGAAGTATCTCATGCCAAAGCAGCTTTCATGAGCAACGACTGCAGAAACAAGCCAGAACCCAAAGCCCTGAGCTCCACTACTGAACAGAATCCCAGGAGGGGGGAGCTGAATTACTCCTTCCCTCCCACCTTCCGACCTCTGATGGGGTACCCTTTAGCTGTGGCTGGCAAGGGCAGTGAAAATGAGGAGCTTGGAGGAAATGACTCGTATTTGTCTCCCTCCTTTCATTGTTTTTTCAGCTGTGGTAAGCTGGGCACCCCTTTCCTCTCCTGAAAGGTGTTGCAGAAGCTATATTAAACCTTAGAAACTATTCCCTGTGAGCACCACCTTCCAGAAGACAGGGTGTGGTGGGCACTTGTTTGCATGGCCCTGCAGGAAGGGGTGTGAGGCACCCTACTGTTGCCCCTGCGCCAGCACCTTGGTCAGGAACAGGCCAGCTCCTGCATGGTCAGCCTGGGCCAGGGCAAATTACTTGGCATTAAGGGAGAAGAAATGCTATCCCAGCTACCTGGCTGCAAGATAGGGACATAAGGAAAAAAATACCCTGTATCCCCTCAGATACCAGGAACATTTCAAGAGCTTTGTGTTTTCAGTTCAAAGTGCAGATAAAGGGAGGTGGATATTTTAGGAAGCAAATGGTAATGATTAGAGTTTTAACTCTTAAGTATTCATTTTGTCATAAAGGACTGAATTTGTATGCTTCAGAAAAATAGTCTTTTCCTCTCAGTTGATGATAGGTTTCCTTCAATTGCCATAATTGTCCATCTTTTTATGAATGCATAACAGACAATGACATGTGATTAAATCTCCGCCCTGGGCTTCCTTTCTGAAGATCATAGAGATACATAAAAATCACCCTCTGCTCTCTGAGAGGCTGTTCATTGCTGTCCAAAGCTGATGTATAGACACATAATTACGCATTTGCATGTATGCAGAATTCCATGATCTATTATTTGCTATATACATGGCTATGAAAGTAATGAATTTTGTTTGATACAGTCCCACTGATGCTGCAGCTTGTCATCTCAGAGAATATCAAGTTCTACAGCACAAAATACAGTCAAATATTACCTGTTTTGGAGAAATTTTGTGACTGTAAAAAAAACCAAAATGACTTAGGCTCCTTATGAAGAAGCCAGGAAGAATTAATTTAATTGTTTAGCTTGAAAATTATGGTTAGGGATTTGGGAAGAGTTGTCTGGTTTTCCTTGAAAAGTAACAAAGCGAAAAGTACAGTGGGGGCGGGGGATTTAATGTGAAGAACATTGCCTTGAGAGGATATAAAGGACACCTTTTATATTCTCTCAGCACAATATTCCTCTCATTGATGAATTAAAGTTCCTCTGAACTATTATAGCAACTTATTTTTTAAAGTGATACTGTAGGGCTATCAGAGCTGACAGTGCTGCGATAGTGAATCATTTTGTTGCCTTGGAAGCAGAGGTTGAAAGGAGAGATATCTTCTAAGCAGAATGCTAAAAAAAATAATTAAAAATTAATTTCAAATTGATGAAGCTGTATTGCACTTGGTGCGGAGCTTTGTGCTCTTCAGCAGCTCTGTTCTTCCCCTTTGATGGACACCTGGAGCTCTTCTCCCCACTGACAGCAGATTAATAGATGGACAAGGGAGACAGGGAGGAAAAAAATACCCCACTTGCTTGCTTTCCTCGCCTCTAAGTCACAGTATTGCATACATAGAGTCCTATATTCATGTAGGTGATGCTCTTTGCCATGACAGCTTTGCCAGGACTTTCCTGAGAATTTTGTATTTGAGATGTGCAATATCTAATGACAGTTGTCTCCATGTATTCTCCTCTCATTGGAGAAACTTGGAGATCTCCTGTGAGGAGGCAGATTTTCAGCTGGTGTCAAACATAATAGCTCATTTGACTTCATGGCATGGTGGGAAGTTACCCCAGGTGAGTGCTACCTCTTAAGAGACAGATTGCTCTCAGACAATTCAAGCTGAAAGATTTCTGGCTTGGCATTAAAAATGAAAGTGATAAAAGGTTATCTCAGGGTTCAAGTCTGTTTCTTTTATCCTTCCACACTCATCACATTTTTTTAACACACATATAAGAGAAAATCTATCTTTGACCATTTTCTGGGTTTTATTGTAATAATACAGGAATAAATCCTACTCCTCACTCAGTGTGGTGACAAGGAGTGGATCATCCAGTGACGAAGAACATTATGGGTCACTTTAACTACTTTTTTAACTGCACTTTTAGCTATTTACTCTTTCCGTGGAGGTTTCTGCCTACAGAAACTGCCTGTAGCTGCCTTGAGCAGTGTCAACTGGACATGCTCCTCACCAGGCTGGAAAATACTGGTTAGAGCCAAAGCTTGAATGCAGCCATATCTTGTCACACATTTTTGTAGGTGAGGACAGCTAGCACAGAATGCACAGCTCAGCATGAAATGCTGGAGGGAATTTTAACTGTAGGCTTTCCTTGCAGTACATGCTGCAGAGGCCAGCAGGCATGGCTTTCCTGAGCTGCACCGTAGGGCAATGGGGTGCCTTGGCAGTGGTGCTTGGCTGGGGAGATCTCATAGCAGGGACATGTAATTTTTGCTAGGTTATAATAAAATAAGAAGCAAGAACTCTTGTTTTGGTCCATACACAGGTATAAATACCCAGGTCTTCTGGTTCTTTAGGTCTCCTAGCTCTGCAGCTGGCATAAAGAGGTTTCCCTCAGTCAGCCCTGGGGTAGAAAGTGAATGAGAGTGTGCCAGAGCAAAAGGGGATCTCATAGATCCCTGCCAGGATGTGCTTTTATTGCATCTCAGAGGAGCATGGCTGCATTTGCAGTCATCTGAAGAGGTGCTGCTGAGCCAGCAGCTGTTTGTAAAGACCTTGTGCAAAGTCAAATGATGGCAGGCACCATTCCATCACACTGCTGGCCACTTTTGGGAGGCCAGAAAGCAGCCTAGGCCTGGTAGAGCTAGTGATGGGCCCATAATTTTGCCCCTCCCCAAGCATAACAATGAGATGTTGTCAATATGTGATCATTCAACATTAACAGGCTCCTTTCTCTCTGCCCTTCATCTTCCCCAGTACTGTAGAGCAAATTGCAGAATGTGCAACTCCAATTTGAGATTAAATACCACCCTCATTGCAGATGAGAAAGATCAAATTTTTCATTGTAAATATCCAGCAAAAATTATGCTTGCTTTTTGTTTTCCGTGCTTGCAAATGTTTTAACAATCAATCCTTGTTTCTGCTTCTTATCCATTATGAATTGTCCAACTAAGGAGAAGAGATGAGTGTATGTCCTCCATCCTGTTCATATATTCAAGTCTTTAGACTGAGTGGACCAGAAAGATTCAAGTTTGCCCTGTGCATATCAAACGACTGCTAATAAGCTCTGCTGAAGGTCAAGTGCATGTTAGCTTGGCACAAGTTACTTCTTATCTGAGATGTACCACCTGTGACTGGCTCAGATCGTGGATAGGACAAGACCCTTTCCCAAGGGTGCCTGCTTATCCATATTCTGTGGAAGAACTAATAGGGCTCACTGTTTTTTTTTTCAAAATACAAAGAATACTTCAGCCCCACACAACTGCTTCTCATACTACAGCCAGCTGACTAAGTGTCTTGTTTAAAGGAAATAACTAGATTCAATGCACTTCTAACTGTTCTAAGTCAATAGTAAAATCTGGTGGAAGTTGGTGGATTTTTATTTTATTAAAGGAATATCTCAGCATGAGTTTCTGAGTGAATGTAGCCATGACCTACTTGAAATAAATGTTATGTGATGAATGTAATGTTATTTGAGAAAACTACTTGTCCTGACAGCCTCTTCCCCCCTATCTCAGCTGAGATGACCAAGCAAGTTGGAGGTGGTCTACCTAGAATCTGGCTCTCAGCTGGGCTTGGACAGAAACAAGCCCAGAGATCGTTAAGATCTGGTAGCTTTGCTGTGTGTGGACAGAAAACTATGTTGTGACGACTGTGCACAAAATGTCACGTCAAACCGAAGAATGTCTCAAGAACTGGGTGTCAGGTTAAGAGGATGGCTTTGGAGTCTAGCTTTGGAGGTCAGCTTCTTAGGTCTGCCCAAGACTTGTCTTAGATACCCACATCTTCCATGTGATCTGTCATTGGAGCCTGAATACATTTGGGCATTTGGTCCTTAGAGCCCCTCAGTAACAACAATATGGCAATTTTGGCCTGTGACTGGCCAGCCAATCCATATGGCAACATTTCTGCTTCCCAGATGAATGCCAAAGCTTGATGTGTGTAGAAATGATGAGTAAACTAGGAGAATGTCTATGGGGAATGGCATAAGTAAAACAGCCCAGGGCCAAAACAGGAGCAAACTGGTAAGACAGGATAGAGATATGATGAGAGATTGGCAGAAAATGGGAGGTAATTGCCCAGAAAACTAAGGGATAATAGCGAGAAAGGGAATTTGAAATGGTTAATAAGAAAAAACTTGTTCCCAAACCTTTGCTTACTTCCAGAACTGAATGTCACGTAGAAGTATATAAAGCTCTGAAGACGTGGGGGTTTGTCCTTGTTTTTTGTTCTTGTTTTTTGCCAAGAGGAAACACTGTGAGTCTAATCCACTCCTCCTTGGCATGCCCTTGAGTCATTAACCCAAATGAAATAATTGGTATCGTACTAGTGAAAAATTGATTTAAGACTCAGACACTTTCCCTTTTAATAGCCTGAGCAAACACACTGGCCTTCATGAACTGCAGAAGGGCTATGGAGCCTGTCCTTGTAAGATTTCCAGGTTAGTTCTGTGGAGGCACCTGGACCTTTTCAGGATGCTTGTTTGTGTCAGACATAGACCTCCACCAAATCATTAGCATGGAACCAAGTGTGATTGACTTTAAAGTCAAACAACTGAAGTACTGGTGTCAGTCTATGACTAGAAATACACACAGTTGAGAATGCCAGCATTTGACAGCTAGTGGTGGAGTCAATTGGAAGGATCATCAGATCACTGCACTGTAGCTCCATGAAAATCCA
>JANRGW010033168.1:36026-48703 GCA_024733675.1 Psilopsiagon aymara
CGATCTGGGGGAGTGGGAGAGAATTCCGGAGGGCAGACTGGAACAATTGTAAATATTTTGCTTCTAAAAAATGAAGATTGTCTCTTCCAAATGGAAACAGATGGTGGGTACATGAGTTGTGCAGTGACTACAGCATTTTCTTGGAGCATTCTCTGTTGAATTACACAAATCCCTTGTTCATGTAAGGAGCATCACTACTGCAACTGTATTGCAGAGCTCACTGGGACCCACAGAGAAAGGTTCTTTGAAATCCTTGCAGTTTCATCTCATGATAACTGTAATGAGCCACTGGGTGCTGCTGGGAAATCTGCACATCAGGATGGAAAATCCCAAAGGGTTTTTGAACAGAGCGCTCACCGGTGTAACATCAGAATTCCTTTGTTAGCCAGATGTGACTTCATTGCACAGTGTGCAGAGTTTTTGAATATTTCACTGTTTAATTAACTAGATGCTCATTTAATAAAGAAGATGTAAAAATATTGGTGATCAATTACCCATCTATTTGTACGACCTACTATCTGAACTCTTCTACAAGATGAATATCCATTGCAAATGCCACTTGGCTAAATACTTATGCAGAGATCAGGGGAGGGAGAGTCCAAATGATTTCCTGTGGGGCTCCTCTCTTGTCTTCCCTTGTTGCTCCTGCTGCCCTAGAATTCAATTATATTCCTCTCATTTAAAAAGGTAAATAATGATTTTAAATGGTTTTTAATGTTTTTGATAACATTTTTTGTTGTTGTTTGAGGAATGGGAAGGGAGGTGGAAAGCTGGAACGGGAGTATGGAGGGAAGGGCTGGAGCTCTGCATGATTTATAACAAGGAAGCTGCTTTCCCGAGGAAGGATAAGGGATGGGAGCTGAAGGACAGCCAAGGAAACCTTTGGAGGACATCTGCTGTGAGACTGCAGTTCACTCAGTGCTTTTGAATGTAACACCTTAACAGCAAGCTAATGAAGCTAGAGTAGATGCACATAGCTTTAGTTGCAAAAATTAAGGCTGCATGTGCTTGCTCATCTGAGCTGAGATTCCGGACCCTGAAGCACAAATCATATCATTTGCATTTATAAATAGGAACATGGCAGCTAAAGGATGTGCAGTGATCAAATCAGTGGCAAAGTCATGTAAGACCATGAACTTCCTTTTCATCAGAGACAGAGGCTTTTCTCTAGGCCGTGTTATCTCTCATAATGAAAGCAGGCTGGATTAATTAGGGCAACATTTTCTCTATAGCAACTTCCGTGAGGTTGTAAGAAGGATGAATTTGTCCCTGAAGACAAGCCCAATTTGTAAATGTAATGTCCTTGCCTATTGTGTGTCGTGACTCTAGATCTGGCTCAAGGTTTCTTATCAGCGCAGGCCAAACTGAATTCTGCAACTTCAAAAATGAGAGCCTGAAAATTATGCATTTAGTTTGTGACTACAGCTAAGGGTATTTCCAAGAAGGTGACAGGGAGGAGAGCTATGGTACAACAGTGAAGATTTTTGGCTATTTGGGGATGGTTTGGTGCCTTAGTTTGGGAAAGCAAAGAGATGGGGAAATGAAAGGGCTTGGAGGAGCCATGGGATTCTGAGGACAGCGGGAGGAGAACTGAGAGACATCAGTGAGAGGAGGATGGTCAGGGGAGGGTTTCCTGTTGGAGGAAAGATTTTCCCCTTTCCCTAGCCTGCCACCCTACTGATTCCTCTCTCCTCCTCAGTTCTGCCTCTGCTAAAAAGAGGGCTGCAAATACCCCGGCTGGATGTAATGGACGTGTCATTCTGCAAGCAGCAGAGTTAAGGAAAATTATTATTATGGCTTGCATAGGATTCTCTGGTGTCTAATAAGTTGTAAGTGCAGATCTGTTTTTCCCTCTGTGGATGTTCATAATATCTCTTTCCCGGGAGGATCTTCACTGCCTAATAAAGGTCATGTTCACATTGCAGCCGTTACTGTGACAGGGGCACTAATTGGGTCTTTCTCCTTTAGCCAGCTGCCAATTTTCATAAAACATGTTGGAATTTAATACCTTGGAGACCTCTTATTTTCTGTCAGATTTCTTTGAAATAGGTCAACAGGTTCAGAAGTTACTGGTGAGGGAGAAGGACAGCTGAGTGCAAATACACAGACAGGTGAACACACACGCACGTGCCTGCAGAGTGATACTGCACGTACCACCTCCTTGGAAAACCAAACTGAAACCAGTGGATAGGCTCTCTGGCTGTTGCTGGTGTTCCCTGTTGTGTGACAATTGTGGCCATAATTCACCAAAACATTAGCATTATCAGTTTACATCCTTCATGATGAGAATTGTGGTCTTTTCCTTGCAGAAATAACAAATAGCATTGTTCTCTGCCTGTCTGACTTGCTGCTCTTTCTTAATAAGTGCTCAGTTTCAGATTTTGTGGATGCACTCCTTCTCTGTGCAAAATTACCAATGCCAGTATATGGTCGTCTTCAGGGTCCAACCAATCTTACTTGTGCCTTGCAAGGTGGGGATGTGAGACAATACATGCACATGTTCGCACCAGTCCGTCTTGGCATCTGGGTGACTGTAGTCCCAGCACAGGTCTGTAGTCCTGGGTCTCCTTGTGAGTATGTTGTACCTCACAAGCTGGGATAAGGTGGGATCAGGAACCAGGCACTCTCTTCACCAGTAAGATTTGTGTGGCTGTGGGAATAAATGCACAATTACTCAATGAGGGATGTAGTAGCAGGCATGCTCCTGCAAGCTGAGATGTTTATGGAGGTTTCTTGGTATCCCTACTCCTTCCTGCATAGTGGCGACACCAAAGAGAAGGGCTGGGTGAGTAATTGGACTTTCTGTTTGTCTTCCCACATGTTCTCTCTGCAACGAGGACACCCCATCTGATAGAGAATAGCTAGAGGTGACTTTCCCACACAGAACAGTCCCATTCTGCACAGCACATCCAAATACTCCCCAGCATTGGGACAAACAAGAAAGACTTCCTGCTCAGAAGTGATGTTAATCACCCAGAGATGAATATTTGCATCCTAGAGCAAGCAGACCCAGCAGGGAGCTGAACACCTTTCCCCTTGAACCTACTGTTGCTTGGCAGCATGAGCAGTCTCCTAGCAAGAAGATGTGGATTTGGAATCTTTATATGATGAAATCATCCACATTGACGTTATCCATATTTGATTGAGTACTGAAACCTCATCAAGTAAAAAAGCATAATACCTACCTGTTTGTTGTCTTCCTCTTCACTTTTGGTCAGTTCACTACTGAGAAATGACAGCGACAGCAAAGTTTCTCCCTTAAAGCACTGTCTTTTCATCTGGGGCAGGCTAGTCCTATACTTGGTTGGAGCTGTGCTTATATTGCAGCGGGTCATTTGGCTGGTTCCTAATCTTGTCCCAAGAGCCAGCTGCTTCTATATGGGCCTGACTTCAAGGATGTGCCAATCAACAGGATTTCAGGCTAGGTTTCCAATGAAACACGCACTTCAGTGGGTGCAGCTCTGACATCCCCAAGCAGCATTTTGCAGGGATTATTTTCACAGAGATTTCTGGGCTTCAGCCGAGTGTTATAATTATGACACAATCCTTATACATTTTTATCCCAGCTAGTGGCACTGGGGATTTTTTAATGAATTATATAAATGTTTAATCCTTGTTAGAATCCTGCTAAGCTCTTTGCATTAGCAATTATCTTGTGGGTTAGCTCAGTCAGTACAAGACTAAAAGACAAGAAAAACATCCCTGATTCTATCCTGGAGTCAAATAACTCAGCAGTGCATTTGAACGCAATGGGAAGTGGAAGTCTAGGATCAGCCAGTTCAGATTCGCAGGCCTATGAACCCTCCCTAGTGGCCAGTGGGCTATGCAATTTGTGATGCTACTCTACTCGTGCTTTTGGCAGAGGTTATGAATCAGAAGCATTTTTGACAACACAGCATAGCGCAACTTCTATGTGCACAGAAAGCCAAAGAAAGCAAGGTGACAGCACAAAAATGATTTTGCTTTCCCAAACCCTCCAGCTTCTCTCAAAGCTTCTGAATCACTCTTGAAATGCCACTGGAGAGAAATGAGATACACGCAAAACTCAGCTGCAGGATGACTGGGAATGTTGATCTTAAACATGCATCTTGTGTTTACCAGACAGGAACCTAAGGACTTGGCTCTTTGGGAGCAATGTTTACACCTTATTCAGAGTGAGACCAGTTTTCTGCTGTCACTAATTTTAGTAAGAGATATGCAAGCATCTCTTATGAGAGGCCTTAAGATTCAAAGGAGCAATTGGACTGCAAGACAGGCTGTTGAATGATTTGATGGGGGTTGAGTACCCTGAGAAATAAATTGTCCTTCCCTAGCCTGCCTTCAGTAGTCTGAGCTTCCTTTCAGGGGTCAAAGCCAGCTGTTTGGTGGGGACAGTCTTCCACATTTGCACACAGGTGAGATGTTGCTCTCGCTGCAGTGATGCATCAGTGGATGGTTAGAAGAGAAAATTACAACAAATGCAACTTGGAGCTTCACATCTGGGCTAGGGACTAATTACAATTTAAAGATCTGCTTCTGAAATATCTCAGCGTATCACAAGGCACTACATTCAATATCATGTTTTCTGGTCTGTGAAGGTAAGCAAATCTACTTACAAAATAGGATCCAGTCCAAAAGCTCATGTAGGCAGGCTTGGAATTCATCCTGTAGCTTTTGCACTCAGGAAACTCACATTATAGTCAGTGTCTTTCTGCAATGAAGAGACTCAGCATGACTAGATACTTACTCTGCTAGGGTATACCAAAGCCATGGATCTAAGTTTACTTGCATACAGTGTCATTGCTCACATCAGCAGAGGATGGAGCTTAGGCTCTATTCAGTGACACTTCAGATTTCTAATTTTCTGACTTCCTTGTGGTAAGGGCTTAGCATCAAAGACCACGTTAATTATAGTTTAATCAATAAAAGCTCAGGCCGTAAGGTGGACATGCTGAAAACTGATCTCTATACAGAGCTAAGGAAACACCATAGACAAGAGATTTCTCAAAGCATCCTGCAGGTCTAGACTTCCAAGGAAAGTGACTTCTAAAGGAGCAAACCCTCCAGTAATAGTGTCCTGCTTTTGGACACACAACACCAAATTCTTTGCTAATGAGCTGTCCTCATTTATACCAGCTGCAAAACTAGCATGCCAGTGCACATTTCCTGTTTTGGTGAAAATATTGCTTGCGAGCCTTGTTGCACTTACAGTGCCCATATCCCTTCATCCAGAGCCTGATCTTGATTAGGCCTCAGGGACTCTGGATTTCCCTCCAGTCTCCAGAGCAACTCTGTTAAATTTGAATACTTCCACTGAAAACTTCACTTTGTTGCAATATAAAACCAGCCAGAGAGTAAAGCCGAACCTTTGAAGAGTAATGAGAATATGGGGCCTGACACGGCTGTATTTTTCCAGCAATTTGTGGCTCAGCAGCAGTAGGCTGAATCCTCTCTTGATGTTTATCCATGTGGATTCACAGAAGGACCTTTTTTTCTCCAGCCATTTTTGATAGCAGTCGCGTACTGACGGGAGGGAGAGGGGTGTCTGACGCCTGCATGTGCGATGTGACGTGGGAGACCCAGCAGACGAGCGGCTGCGAGAGGGAGCCTCCTGTTATCTATTGTGCGTGCAGCCTACCCTGTAGGTCCTCGTTGGCAGGCACATATGGAGGGAGCCCTTTTCATCTGCAACTCGCTGGCTGCCGAGGGCTGCTCCCGCGCGGCCGTGGAGGGCCGGGGGGCCCACGCTGTACAGTTGTGGTTGCAAATTCCTGGGTGGGGAGGGGAGCTGCGGGGCTGCATGGGGGAGGCTCGGCTGGGGCTAGGGCGGGATCTTTTCAATGGCAGCACAGAGGAGCTGGGGATCAGTTAATTAAAACGCTCGCAGATGGTTTAGGTTATGGGACACATGTGTGCGCCTGGCCGCATGACGCTCATCCGAGCCAATTAGCGGCTTGGGAGAGGGACACCAGCCTCGCACGGGAGCAGGGCGCTGGCTGGGCTGCTGGTGGGGGAAAACAAGGTGAGGAGGGTCCTACGGAAAGCTGGGCGCTGGTGTCACCTCGGACCATGCAAGGTGGGCATCGGTGGGGTCTGTCTGCTGTTCCTGATGCAGAAGTGGGACGATGTGCAGTTGCAGACTGAGCCTCGAGTGCTGCGGAAGAGCCCTACTGGGGAAAGGATGCCTGAGAAGGGCAGCAAACACATTACTTATGTGTGTGCCCTCTCACTCCACTGTGTGCCCAAAGGCCTCAGGGGGACGCAGAAGCGCTGCTGGGTGTACCGGTGCCCTGAGTGTTTGCCTGTACCATGCGGTGAAGAATGGGGCACAGCCAGTGGTTTCATATGTGCTCTGGTGTCATTTTGCACTGGGAAACTGGGGAGAAGCACTGACTTTTGGTGAGGCAAGTACAGTCCAGGAATGAGTTTCTTCAAATGACTACTTTTTTTAAACTACAAAGAGATAGTTTAAGAAAGTTAAAACAATGAAGTGTGCAATTTATCCTGTCATTGAGCTCTGTACAAACCACACAAATATGCTTGAAATATTAATAATTCAGTGAAATTATGTCACTGGGTCTAAGATTAACTGAGAAAACAGAAGGATGACAGTAACAACTGTTTAAAAACAGATGACTGAAGACAGCAAAAAGAAAAGCCATTTGGCTCCACCCTGTCAGATTGACAAATGAGCAATGAATCTTGATTATTGGCTAAAATTTGCTGGGATGTGAATTTGCAGGTGTGCAGGAGCCTCAGCAGGTTAAGCCAGGGAGTGGCAGCTCCCAAGTACTTCGATGCTGGTCCATGGCTTTACATGGCTCTGGGTTGGAGATGGCCCAGCTCTCTTCCACTGCGCTGCTGTGTCCCTGGGTCCCCAAGCATGGCTGTGTGTCTGGGAAACTTGTAATTTGCTTGGGCTAACTATGTCTTTCAAAGATTTTGACTGTATTGCTAGACATCTGGAAATTTGGATGCACAAGGCTCTTTGGGTCTCTGATTTGCAAAACAGAATGCTTTAAATGCTCTAAGGACTTTACCCACAGTCATGCTGAAAGCCTGTCTCAGAGCAGAGAAACAAAGCAAACTCTCCTTCCAAATCCAGGCTGCTGGTCTAAATTCTAGGTCAAATATGATCATATCTTGGCACTGCTTGTTCGGTAAATGGTTGTCAGAATTGCCTGAGCCTTTAAATCTTGGAAGGTGACTTCTTTCCTCTGGGTCATAAAATTAAATTCTCTGCTGAAATTTGTTTTATGAACGATTTTCATCCTTGGGAATGAAACCATTTCCATGTCAGAAATATCTAATTCTAAAAAACTGCCTGGAGTGACAGAGACAAACCAATCAGTATGAGTGAAGGGAAAAAAATCCTTTAAAACAGAAGTAAAAACAAATGCTGGAAAATACTAATTGGAAACCAAGGCTGAAATGGGATAATGAAAAAGAAGCTCCCATCAAAATTTATAGGTATACTAAACCAAAACATTTTTGCAAAAAATTATCCTTTTTGCTAAGAGGCTAAATATTATTAACGAAAGATCATATGACAACAGAGGAAGTGATGGAGATGTGCATTCATTACTTAAATTAACTGAAGAACACAGGGCAAACTAATCAACTTCTCTGTACCTTTGTCTGCAGAGTGAGAAGCAAGGGATGGCAAATTTGGTGTACCTGACCTAATACAGGCATGCAGTTTTTCATCATCTCCCCGGAGCAAGCTATATGCGCCTACAAAAGCATGATGCTGGTGATCCTTAAATCCCACTGGAAAACGGGATCTCAGCTCCTAAGGCACTGAGGCACCTGGAGAAATGTCTCTGTTGCTGCTGCCAGCAGCAATGGCGGTGACACTTGGTGCGTGGCACTGCTGTTTCAGTGGGTGCTGGTGCATATTCCAGTGGTGGGAGAAGAAAGTCCAGAGGAGGGAGCCGAAATTAATAATCTGGGACTGACCTGGAGTTAAAGTCCTCAATTCTGTTTCTGGCTCTTGTTTCTTTTCCCTTTTTGAATCTGAAAGTGTCCAAAGTGAGATCAGGAAAAGGTATTGATCTGAGGAGCCAACAAAACATGAGCTAAGCTGAAAAACTCCCCACAAAGTCAGATCATGAGGAAACCATGTGGATCTGTGAGTTCATTTTGGCTGGAATTCCCAGTTGTTCAGATTTTGCACTGTCATAGGATACTTCTGTTCAGAAGGTACTTCTGTAACTCAGCTATTTTTCTCACCATCTTAGGTTAGGAGTGGGACAGAGAGAGGAAAAGTGTGTGTGCTATTCTGCTCTGCTAAGCCAAAACTAAGCACAGATGTACTGTGGCCAAGACTGTTTAGCTGAATTGTCTGCTTGCCATAGCTGCTTTCAGAAAACACATAAAAACTTTGGCCTCAGCACGTGAAGCAATTTGCTAGAGGGAAGCTCTCTGTCTCGTCAGGGACCCTGCTGCTTCACCTGAGCAGAAGAGTATGGTAGTGCGTCTCCTTTCTGGCTTAGACATTGAGGTGATGTCTACAACAGGGTGCAAGCTTACTGAATTGATTAGTATTTGAGTTGATTTAAAAATGTGTGCAGGATAGTTTCCTGGTCCTATTAAAATATCTGTGGGATTTTTTTTTGGTGTGCTGTAACAAGTGCCACGGTACCACAGTGGTCTTGAAAGGAACACTGTCCTTGGAGAATCTGGCCATTTAGTATTCATAAAGAGAGCTGACAATCTTGCTCATGGAACTGACTGATCTTACCATGGTCAGAAGGTGATATTTGGGATTGATACTAAAAGGAGCAGCTCCAGAGTGAAAGGGTACAGTGAAAATCCCACCCCCAATCTAGAAAAAAGAATGATTTACTTACAAATCCTTATCTACCTCTGCCTGTCTCAGTCAAGGAGGCAAATAAAAAGAGTTTCAGAATTCCCATTTGTAAAAAATTATGAAAGAAATAATCAGAGTTGTGATTTTGGGGGCAGCTACTTCCAGATTTTCCAGTGGCTGGGCTTGACATCATCATCCTGGAGCTAGAGCTTGGACCAATTGCCTTCCCTCACAACCCATGCTTGAACACAGGCACCAGCTCAGCTCAGCCCAGCCACGCATTTTGGATGGGCTTGGGATGGCAGAACAGGTCTGAAATCGTCCTAGAGCTCTGGAGCTTGAGTTTCACCAGTGACCACAACTGCTACCAATGATTGCTGTTCATCATCTGCCACTAGCTTGTCATGGAGCAAACTCATGCGTGTATCAGGAGTGGGGCACCCAGGATGAAGAGGAAGGGCCTCTGGATATGGTACTATGGATATGGTACAGCTTTCATCCTTTCATGTGCCATTAAGGGTCATGTGCCATAATCAGTTACTTATTGTTGACATCAGCTGGCTAAAAAAAGAGGGTTGGACAGGTCTTGTAAGTGAAATCTCCTCAGTCCAGATGGAGATGAGAGTCTTTGTATACTCTCTGCCTTTCCACCCTTAAACAAGGTTGGACATAGCCTTGAGTGGCATGGTTTAGTGGGAGGAGCCCTTGCCCATGGCAGGGGGATTTGGAACTAGATGACATGAAGGTCCTTTCCAACCCTAACTATTCTGTGATTCTATGAAAACATACTAGTTGCTACAGGGGCAAGTTAGGGGATTTATCATTTTATGGGTTCCTCTCTGAAAAGTCACTTTTTAGAACAAGAAATCTGAAAAAAACCCAAGCCTTTGCAGGATGGTGATAAGCTTAGCTTCTGTTAGGGGAAGTTGGCTGCAATTTACCTTGTCAAAGTAGCGTCATGTTGAAATTACTGGGTACCAAAGAGCTTATTACTGCTATAGCCTTTGGAGGAAACACGCCTGCAGCATCTCACCACTCTATTGTGGGGATATCTAGGTGCTTTCTGGAGTTGGTGGGCTAGCAGGAAACATCAAAACATGAAAATTTTAGCTTTCAGAGAAAAGTAAAGAAAGGAAGGGACTTTTGTTGGTTCATTTTGTTTCCAGTGACGCTTGTTTTAACGCAGTCTGGCTCACTTTGCCAAGACGAACATGATGTGTTGGCTCTGCTGCTGGCCATGGCGTTGGCTAAGGGTCAGGGAGTTTGCAGGATGCTTGCAGGAAGAAAAGTACCTGTCATGAGGCAGCTGGGCAGATCTCAGACACTTAACAACTGGGTCAGGAACGGGTTCCAGAGTGAGAGATTTTTACACTCACCTATTAGCCAAAGGCATTGTAGGTAAAAAAATTATCTCTTTCATGGTGTTACAGACGGGTAAAATCCTTTCTATGCTGAACTTAAAAGCAAAGCACATGGAAATCAGCAAAGCTAGGATCGCACCCTTTATCTTTCTGTCGGATTTTGGAAAAGATGAGGTGGTTTTTAGGGCCTTTGTAATATCTCTTTATTTTTCCTGTATTATCATCCTGAATTACCATCCAGTGGATGTGCAGTGGATGTGTAATGTGAATTGTTTCCTCTGTGTGTGTGTGTGAGGTGGGTGTCTCTGTCCTGATAAGGGAGCTGTGTCCCCTGGCACTTGCAGTCCCTGGGGCCAGGTTTCCCTTGCCTCCATCAGCAACAGTAGTGGCCCTGTGCTGGGGACTCAGAAATAGCACTGTCAAGAAAGGAGAGGGAGAAAAATAGGCTCCCTAGGCTGACAATATAGCCTTGTAGGTCTTCCTATGTCTCTACAAGAGCTCCTGGGGTTTGCCTTTGGTTTACCCTTGCTGTGCCTGGCCTCAGCCCAGGTGCCGATGGACACGGGGCTTCAGTGGAGATCATGTGAGCTGGAGGCTAGAGCTGCCTTGCTGGCAGAATGCTGGAGCAGAGAGAATGCTGGTTGTTCCCTCTGCCCACGGAGCCAGGAGAGGGGCTCAGAGCCATGTCTGCCGCAGGAGGGAAGGGCTGCAGCATCCAAGCTGTCCTGCTGGTGCTGGGCATCAGCACCAGCCTCCCTAGTAGCATGTGGTCCTCTTATCTGTGCTCTGCTCTGAGATGGCTTTGAAGCCAGGATTTAATCTGGGCATTTTTTTGGACAGGCTACAGAGGGTGAGGGACTGTTGCTGCACCTTGCCCTCTTACTTATTTTTGCACGGTGCACACTTTCCACCATTGCCTACAACAGACTTAGGAATTATCTGCAGAAAACTCTACAAATCAGGTGAAGCCATTTGTTTATACTTCAAAGTGAGGCATTTAAAACAATGGGCTGAGTAAAGCATGAAAGTAGATCAATCCCAACCCCATTTTAACTTCCTCTCCTTCAAGATCACTTTGAACCTACAGTAATTATGATTCTTTCTGCTAGCTTAAATCACCCTTGCCCTCATTAGAGCTGTGCAGAGTGACCATTTTCTATTTCATGAGTTGCCACGTGTAAAAGCTGCTGTGTTTGCAAGTATTCAGGCATACCTGGCTGCACTACACAAGTCATAAGTGATAACAGTCATAATTAATATCCATTATACACCTTCCGTGTACACTGACATCACTGATAACATCAAGTGCAATTTATGTGGTGCTATGAACAGCAAGCTTTGGTTTCTTCTGAGGCGTCCTAGACATGGGCTTGTTCATCCTGTGGGGAAAGAGGTCCCTTTTAGACATTCACCATGAGTATTTTGAGGTGACACAAATGATCTGAGGCCATATCAAAAGTACACCATTTCTGGTTTTTAGTGATTTACTGATCTTTTTAAAACTCAGTATTAAATGATCTTTATTAAATTAAAACACTTACTGCTCCAATACATTTCTCTGTGGCCCTGTTCGCAGTTGTCTGTTGCTTTTACTGAAAAGCTCTTTTTCATGCAATCCGAAGATACTCTTTCTACAGTGATATTTTGGGAAAAAAAACCTTGCTACCTAGATGCGTTTGCATTAGCGTGTCCTTTTTCAGGGTGTGATCTCAAAAGTCTGCTGGTGACCTCTGTCAGGAAAGTGGATTCTATTTCTTTCTCCTGCCTTTAAATCAGAGGTCTTTGGGGACCTCTAAATGTCATTGCTGATGTTAGGGCACCAGCCCACCTTTACAGCAGAGTAAAAGAAAGAAGTTATATTCTTTAAACATCTTAATTGCCTCTCCTGATATCAGCAGGGTTACATCAGCCGTAATTTGGCCTCTTGGTTACCTCTGAGAGCGCCTGAGCAGCGCTGGGAGATGACAGTAAAAAAGCCCAGGAGCGAAAATAGCATCTCAGAAAGGTCTAAATGGCTGCCCAGTGGTGTAAACTTTTGTACCCCTTTCATGCCCGTGGAGGTTAATCTCTCCACGTCCCCCTCCTTTCATATGCATGAAGAAGAGGAGATTTAGGGGCTGGCGGGCGGTGGAGTGGGCGCGGGGGGTGAGCCGCGGCGTGCGGCCAGGGGCAGCTGCGGGGCTGCCGGCGGGGAAGGGGCCGGCATCGCGGCCGGGGACGGGCCCACTGAGCGGAAAGAACAAACTCTCCGGACCCGTCTGACACGCGGGTCAGGGGGTCACCCCGAGCTGGTGGAGGCGGCGCAGCAGATTGGAGGCTCGCGATGCCCCTCCGACATCATTTAGACAAACAAGCAGATGGCAGGTGTCAGCGGTGACAAAGAGCCATCTGTGCAGCGGGGACCATCCCCTCCATTCTCTCACAGGCTACTTCATTAAACCCTCACTTCAGAGTGACTGCGCCGTAGCCTTTAACCAACGGGGCCCCCGGTAGCACGGGGTGGTTGGTTCCCCCCCCCCCCCCCC
>JANRGW010033169.1:0-42136 GCA_024733675.1 Psilopsiagon aymara
GCCACAGCTTCTCTGGGCACCCTGTGCCAGCGCTCAGCACCCTCACAGGGAAGAGCTTCTGCCTCAGAGCTCATCTCTGCCCTTGCAGCATCTCCATGGCCGCCTTTGGACTCACCCAAGGCAGCGTGCACTGTGTTTGCAGAGGTGGGCACTGCGTGAGCACACCAAGTGTCATGGTTTATGCTTGGCAGAGAAGCAAGAGGGGCCGAGAGTCAGACTGAGCCTGTGAGATGGGATTGTGGGCACAGGGCTGGCCTCCTCCATCGTATCTGCTCAGTGGTGGTCTTATGGGGGGGGTGGTGGTGGTGGTGGAATTTACTTGCAGGCAATGGAAAACAAATGGGGTGGTTTTATATGTCACATAATGCTGGGCTAGGAAAAGCAAAACAAAGGCAAGAACTTCATTATGCTTAGAAACATCCCTGTTTCATTAGAAACCAAATACATTTTGTCTTCAGTGCCTATAAAGCAAATGCCTGGGAAATATCACAAGCAATCCATCCCTTCTTCTGGCCTGCTCTGAAAAGCCACACTGACGGGAATGCTCACGTGGGTTGGATGGGAGCCAATTCACAAACTGTTTAGGGGCCCCTTGGTGCATTCAGCAGAAGTAAATCCCATTTAGGTTCCGGCCTCGCTCAGAGACTTCCCTCACAGGCACTTCCAATGGGCCAGAAAGGTCTTTTCTACATCCCGAAACTGGTTTGGGGTGTCTGTACATGACATATTGCCTGCAATTTGTGTCTGTTGGTGTCCATCCCATCCACATGAGGAATGGACCTGAGATACGTTATAGTTCTATAGGAAAACATTGGGCTTACTTAAAGTGCTTGGCATCTATAAGCAGGAACTGCAAGCTTTCCATGCTGGGAGGAGGTAGGAAATCATCGGGGTGACTGTTCAAGTCACACAGCCTCACACTTTTGTTCTCCACAGCAGCAGGTGCCAGCAGCCCAAGGTTGAGGCACCTGCATTTCCTACTGACACGCAGGCCAGGAATGCAGAGGAAGTGCCTGGGAAGGGCGATGGAAGAGAACCAGATTTCTTTATAAACTAACAAGCCTCGAATGAATGTTCAAAGGAAATTACTTTAGTTACTTGCACAGAAAGTTTTAGGTGAATGTGATTTGATAGCCTCCGAGAGCTAAAAAAACAGGAGACAGGAAAAAACCTTCCAGAGAACACTTTAGAGCAGTTACACAACCCTGGGGGTGTGAGTGGGGAGAAGCAGAGAATTCCAGCTACAGAGAAACCGTATCCAAAGCAGGGAGATGCTGGGATGCGGGAGACGCCAAGGGCTGGATGTGTCCCCAGACAGCTCCGACCGGGACCAGAAACCAACACCCCTACAGAATAAAGATGTTTCTTTATGCCTTATGTCAACCCCTCCAGATTTAAACCCTCTATTTCTGAACAGATCAGCACTGCAACAAGATGTTTTTCTGTTTACCAACATGAGAGCTCAGGGTTTCTCGGTATAAGAACATGAAATAGATGAGGTGAACTGTTAGCTGGCATAAAGCAGCAGGGATGAGCGCACTTGGACACAGCTCTGCAGACTGTCACCAGGCAGAGATCCAGCGTCCCTGATTAGCCCCCACCCTGAGGAGGATTATACAAAAAAGGCTTTGGAAAACACAACAATAAATTTGCCACCTGGGTATAATTTGTGTATTTTGGTATTTGTTTAGCTCATCACATATTTCTTCTCACATGAAGCAGCCATAAAGTAGCGTCATATTCTGCCTAACGTCAAATAACTCCATAAATGGACAGGAAATAACAAGAGTTCAGCTCAAACCAGAGTCAGGCTTTGTGGTTTGTTTGGGCTGTGTCCTGCCTGCTCCCCTGCTTGGGTGCTATTCCACAGTGGAAAGTCTTCCCCCACCATCCCACTTCGAGGTGATGGTCAGACCTAATGGGTGTGCAGTTTGGTCTCTTGAGCTTTTTGCAGCAGGTGACCCAATCTGATGAGCTAACAGGAACCTTACGTCATTACGGAGGAGAAAGCTCTCTCCAGGACTAAAAATACCAATTTGATTGTCCAAAAGGAGAGAAAAATTTTGCTTCCCTAAGCGTGTTGTAACAATCCAGTTGGACATGGGCCGGAACGGCCTCTTACTCATTAATTCCATCTTCATAGTCACAGAAATAGAGAAAAGACCTTCTAAGCTGCTCCATTCAGTGAAGAATATTTTCCTGACAGCATTATCCAAATGTTTTTTGCCAAGTTCAGTGCAGGGACTTCCACTATTTCCTTCGTCAAATCTCTTCTGGGAGCAGAAACTCTCAGTTGTTGGGTTCTTTTCCCTGGTATCTGTTGTCAGCTGGATTTCATCCCTGCCTGACAGCATGGAAATGGTGTGTGCAGTGCAGGGTCTGCAGGAGGGTGGGATGAAGGCTTTGTGCTGGCTGGGGACAACCTGCCAACAGATCATTTCCAAATGAGTCACCAGCAGTTGATGCTCAGTGGCAGTGAGATGCAGAGAAACCTCTCTGCTGGTGAACTCAGCTACATGCCTGCTCCCTCCCAGCTTCAGCTTATGGACCATTGAGATGATGGAGGTTTCTGTGGCACTTCAAGAGCACGGGACATCTCTCCTCCTTTAACTTGTCGGACCCCATCTGACTTGAGAATGAGGTCTAATGACAAAGCTGGCCTTGCTATGAGCCAGAGCTCAGGTCCAATGACCTCTGGAGGTCCGGTCCAGCCTCTTGTGCTCTGTGATCACAGAACCGTAGAATCAATCACATTGGAAAAAAGCTTTAAAATCATCAAGTCCAACTGTTCCCCCAGTACAGCCGAAGCCACCACTAACCCGTGTCACCGAGGGCCTTGTCTACACAGTTTGTAAGCTCTTCCACACTTCAAGGACATTTATAGGTATATTTAGTACACCTATCGATAACAATAAATAGTGCAGCTATACAAGGCTAGGCTGGATGGGGCTGGGAGCAACCTGCTCTAGTGGAAGGTGCCTGTGGCAGGGGTTGGAACCGGATGAGCTTTAAGGTCCCTTCAACCCAAACTAATCTGGAATTCAATGATTCTATTTAAAAAACTCTACAAAAGCACAACTTGGAAAAGTACCTGGGGAATCCATGAACTAAAAGCTTCCTCAGACACATGTTTAAATCATTTATGCTGCTCCCGAGACATTCTGACCAGGCACAATTGACTCCGCATCCATGAAAACAGAGAAGCAAATATCCACCTGTATTTGTATTCTCCCTCCCTCAGCAGCAACACTGATTGCTTTAAAAGTAGTGCTGCAATTAAGATATTGAAAGAAGCTGTGAGTGGTGTCCCTTGGGCCTGATGAGGTTTTCCTGAAGATGAGCAAGCAGAGGCAAGGCCACAGTGCTGGGTGGCTGTGCGGCAGAGGCAGGTCAATGGTAGTGCTGCTGAGAAGAAATAATGAGCTTTAGAGCACTGCTAAGGTTTCAAGCCAGCCAAAAAGCCTTATTACATCTTCAAAGAGGCACAGAGGAATTAGAAAGGCTGAACAGTTCATCCTTCCTGCACATCTTCCTGGCCATCTAGCCACAGGCAGGTCATACCCCTTCCTAAGATAGCCAGAAAAAGGCTGAAGAACACAAGGGCTGCATGTATTAATAAGGAAATAGTGAGCTCTGACTCTTTATTAGGTGGAACCAGTGATTATCTTAATGCCCACAGAACACTGGGGACAATGGCCAAGCTGCTCATCAAAATGACGCTCCCACCATCACCAGTGGGAACTTTCCTATGGACATGACTGAACGTTGAATCAAAGTTTTCAGTGCTCTTAGACACGTTTTTGTGCAGTATCACCTACAGCCTTGCAGGCTCTTAAATAAAATGTATCTTATTTAAACTCTGAGGACAAATTCTACTCCAACTCATGCAACACAGCTCTCTCCACCTAAATGAATTGCCCAGATGCTGCCATAGGCAGAACTTCAGCCTGGCCAACACAGTTTCTGAGTAGCACATTTCTGTCTCTCCACTTCCTTGCGCTCCAGTAAATGTCAGGGCTATTTCTCTGAGTAATGACAAATCCTTCTAAATACTTTAAACTTTTGTTCAGGCTCAGCTTTTCCACATCCGAGTAACTGCATGCTTGGAATGAGGGGAAAAGAAAATGAAATTACCATTTGTGCAGAAGGAGTTTCAAGGAATATGCTGCAGAAGGTAACCTAGCTCAATACTCGGAAGAGGTCAGAGGAGTATCTTCCATGGCAGGAGCCTGCAGCTTACTAGCTACATGATTATGTGTTAAGACCCTAATGATACCAGAGAAAAGAGATGGCCAAAGATGTGCTTGAACTTCTCTGAACAGGGATGTTGATGTGTGTTGTCCTCTGGCTGTAGCCATCACTTTCTCCCTCTCAGCCTGGACCATGCCCATCTTAACTGCCATTTCAGTCCGCAGTGAGCATGCCCCATGATGAATCCTGATAAAACTAATCTTCTTTGTCTGAAACCTATTCATGCAACCAGCTGAGCAGGTACAGGAAGGGTGCTGAGGAACCGGAGGGGATAACTGCATCACCCACACAGCTCCAGCTGAAAAGGATGGGCACCTACACCCTAAACCAACAAACACAGAGGAAATCCAGACAGCTCAGACCTGAGGGGGCAGGTACAGGGCTGGAGGGCCTGTCAGATAAAAGGAGCAGTGATGGATGGTGTTGTAGCAACAGTCACTGCAAAAGCAGAGAAGGAAACAAAAGAAACAGGATATGGCTGTTTCAGGAGGTAGATATGTTACATTCCTGCAAGCATTTATGAATTCCTGCTTATGTGCTAGAAGACAAATATTGCCAATTGCTTCTATTTCATTTTTTGCCTACTCAGTAAAGTCACCGCCTGTACTCAGGGTTCTGGATTTGTGCTGCTCCTTTTGTGGAATCTGGGCACACACGTGCAAACTTCAGGAATATTAAAAGAGAAATCGGACAAGAGACATAGTAATTCCAAAGGTCAATATTAAACTGTTATGGCAATCTTGAAAGCAGTATTTGCATGTTATTTGCCTGCTTTTGGTCTCACTTGGGGCCCAGGAGATTCACTTCCAGAAAGAGCAAGGTTTCGGCACCAAAGCATCTTAATTCTGAGTTTCTTCATCTCATGCTCACGGATGATGAATGCTTATCCTCTTGTCTAGCTCGAGCGCCTCAGAGCATTTCACCTCAAAGTTCAAGCAAAATATTTTCCAAAAGATGCTTGGAAATCATCCTCCAGCAATCCATAGAACTCAGGAAACTGGGAGAGCTCAAATTGCTAAACATGCTCCTCGCATCCAGGATAAACACCACCAAATATGCTCTGCATTTTCCATTGGATTCTAGGGATGTCTCCTTCAGTTCCCCGAGGCAATAAGAACTGATGAGCCTGTGAATTACTGGATTTCATGTATGGTGTGAAGATGCTTGTGCCTCTTTAGGTAACTTCTACAAATGTCCTGCAAGTGATGAGGAACTGCCTGAGTGGAGGAAGAAGCACCCATGCAAGTAGTGAGCTGAGCTGTGTCTTACATCCTATTATCATGCCCTAAGCAATTTTGTTGGCATTGCTTTGCCCTTGCCATGCAGGTTACACTTTGTAGGGCACAGCCTTTTACACTGGATGAGGACTGCTCACTCTGGACACCCTCAGCACATTAGGAATACCTTAGCACAGGGTGAGATACCAGCTGAGGGACTGGGCTAAATGAATTCGGACAGAATGCACAGGGATAAGGTATCACAAGGCTTACCCCCCTATATTTTAGAGTACTGTTTGTCCCTCTATCACTGTCAGTGGGATGTTTTGAAATGAATGGGAAAGCTTCTGTGAAACCCACCCACAGAAACCTTTGTGATTCCTGAGGCTTAATATCGGCATCTGTGGAACTCGGCCTTTCAAGAGCAGTTAGTTTGCTGTATTATCTCTGACTGATACAAGGCAAACTCTCCTTGACCTGCATAAATTGAGAAAGTTCAGCTGAATTTTCTCCAGTTGTCTGCATTCTGGAGCTGTACAACACCCAAAAAAGGAAGCATCACTATCAAGAGAGACAACAGTTGGGGCGATAGATGCTGACATCCCAAAGAAAGGCTGGAGACCTCCTTGTCTGAATAGGTACAATCCCTTGGTTTCTTCTGCATGAAATACTGATACTGAAAATGTGCCAGATTTGTTTCCAGAACATGCCAACAGCTGACATCTGTCACGATTTCGTAAGAAAAACACACAAAAGCTCAGTGTTCAGCTGCTCAGTGGAGTGACTCACATTAGGCCAGAGGTTTTGACTTTGTTCTTCCAGGCACCGTTTCTGATGGGAAATCTATCAGTTTAATCCCATAATGGGAACAATTAGCCTTACAGAAGAAGCAGATCAGTTGTAATCTCCTCTTCTGCTTACAATATGCCAATATTTCTTCTTACTTTCTCAACTGCTGCTCATCGGTCACATTACTGTGCCTGCACAAAGGTTACAGCTTATGGAGAGGAAGAGCCGGGGCTAATCCTGCCCTCGCTGTCAGTGCCAGGACAGCAGCTGAAGCTCTCAGGAGGAGGTTGTGCCCCACAAAGCAAACAGCTCCTCGCATCTGGTCAGTATATTCATAGTATTACAGAATGGTTTGGGTTGGAAAGGACCTTAAGGGGTCACGCTGCTGGGGATGCAGCCCAGGACACAGTTTGTTTCCAGGCTGCAAGCATGCGCTGCGGATCATGGGGAGCTTCTCATTGACCAACAGCCCCAAGTCCTTCTCCTCAGGGCTGCTCTCAATCCAGTGTCCCCTAGCATGGGATTGGGATTGGGATTGCCTGACCCAGGTGCAGGACCTTGCACGTGGCTTTGCTGAACCCCATGAGGTTTGCACTGGCCCACCTCTCCAGCCAATCCAGGTGCCTCTGGATGGCAATGGGTTTGTTTGTTGAAAGCACTATGAAATATCTTGTGAGCATTGTGAACCCCCGCTGAGCTGCCTTGTCCTTCTCCACAGCCTTCTGCAAGGCTGCCTGTTATCCAGAACAGGCTGCTGCTGTGCTCCAAACACGAGCTGACCATGCTGTGTCATTGCTTCCCAGTGATGTTCCCACTGGGAAATCCACCCGCCAGCTCTTATCTTGTGTTTAGTCTGCAGTGTTCACGAGGTAGGGATTTATCCTTGCTGCTCAGCAAAACCCCAGCTCTATGAAGTTCTGGAGTCTGATGAACAAGAATAATGCATAAAAATTGTCTCATGAATATTTGCCAGATGAATAAGTGCATTTTGGGTCAGGCTCTGCTGCTTTTTACCCTCTGAACACATCTTAGACAGAGGATTCACCCTGGTCCTTTCTCTGAATCTGTGTCTGCTTCACGGTGTTTAAGAGAATCAAAGGTAGACCCCTTGCACATAGTTTTCTCTGTGGCAATCCTACACAGCCAGGAAGCCTGGGGAGGCAGGAGGCTGCTCCACCTGAAGGTGATTACAGAAGAAATTCGACTGGACCTATGAGGTTTCTTTCATTATCCTAATGATTTCTATCACAGCTGGGGTTTTCTCTGTGGGATGCTGAGATCGGCGAGATAAACCTTTAAGGAATGATTTAGACAAACAAATGAATTAAATAGAATTCGGAATGACAGTTCCCAACACTTGGGCATCCGCCAAAGAACTCTCAAAAGCCAAAATAATAACTCTGATCTGAGAGATCCTGCAAAGCCTATAAATTAAGTAATCCTTGGGAAGCCTGCAGTTAAATCCGCCACAGGGCTGAGATTTGCCTGGACTTCATCCAAATAATGAGTTTCAAAATTAACTCGTTTCACAGGATGTTGGCTTTGGGGATATTAGGGAATTTTTAAACTATTAAGTAAAGAAATACACTGAAACCATTAAGAATCTGTCATACATAAATCCCATTGGGTATCGGGTTAGAAAGGCACCAGAAAGGACTCAGGCAATGGAAATGGAAATGAAGATGAAACTGTCAGGGACTGATTAATGTAAGAAAAGATATTTTGTGGAGTTTATATATATTGAAGTATATGTAATATAGTCCAAGAAATACTGACTACAGGGAGGACAAATTGCATGAATGCCATGAAACAGTGCTCAGAGTCTTTCCTCCCACAATAGTTTTGAATTCCTGTGATTGAGAAAGGTCATCTCTGTGTTACACAGGAATATGTAGTATTAATGTATTACAGCCATCTCTACACCAAAGGCAGGTCAAAGCAAAGTTCAGTTCATACTTTCCGCAAAAGCTTTCTGCATGAAGTAGGGACCTGCCAAATGAAGCCTTATTAAAGCCTCTCGCAGTTTAATCACTTGTACTATAGTAATCACCTTCCCACAATTCAGATGCCCTTTCATTCTATGTCTTCAGCCAGAAAACGTCTGATTTAACTTTGTCTTCTTCAGTTGCCATTCCATCAACAAACTGGATTAACGTTTGCAAATATGCTCTCTCTAGATTGTAAATCAGGCATGACTGATGGATGAGTGAAAACTGTAATTCCCAGCACATTCCCAGTTGCAGATCGCATATCCCTGTTGAATAGCTAATCATACAGTGGAACATATTCTGGCTGGAAATGGAAACGTAGCTGGAGTAACTACCAGGTCATCGAGGTGCCAGCAGACATGCTGGGGGCTACACAAATGTTTGGGTGCATCTCCAGGATGATGCTGCTGTTTAGGGCATAAGTGCCATGAAGCCTCTTCATAACCTAAGCTGTGCCTGCTAGGAATAAAGTGAGGATACAGTGAGCAACTTTTTGAGTTGAGCTGAAAGCAACCAAGAGAGATGCCCCCACTCTAGCAAGTGGAGTGTACAGGCTGAGACTTTTAGGCCCTCATGTAAAAAAACCCCATTCATCTATGGAGTGGCTGAATTCTACCTTGAACTCTGAAAAACAAAGCTTTATCTTAGCATCCTCATTTGTTGAATTTACAAGGTTCATCAGGTACTTTTTTCACAATCTGAAATAAACCTTTCACAAAGGGCCTGGGAGGCATGCAAAGAGAAGCAACTTACCACTGACTGATAGTCAAATTGTGTCTATCCATCGATTTATGGATGACTAACTTCTGCAAGAAGGAAAGCAGTGAAGAAAATGTTTATAGCAACCCATACACCAACTTATCACCCTTAAACTGATGTGAAAATATTAGAGCATCTCATTTCTACTTCCGCCATACCCAGCCGGCTGCTGGAGAGGACTCCAGGCTGACTTCAGCCTCCTGAAACCACTCTAAGGGAGAAACAGTCATAGTCTAAAGAAGGTGGTTTGTAGAGCAAGAATATCTCCTGGCCTGGGGAACTACAAAGCTGTAACTATGCTTGAAATCCCTCTCTCATGGGAAGATGTTCAGAAATAGCCTTTGGGGGTCATTATCAGGCCTCCCAGATAAGCATGGGACCTCTGGTAGACACTGGGAGGTGGGCAAATGGAAAACCTGAATGCACATTCAAAATGGGTCACAAAGCTGAATAGCTATAGTTTACCCAGTCGGCCTGTGATAACAAAGGAAGGAAACCACCAGTGTCACCAACAGCACAGAAGAGCCAGAATGGAATATTCAAACAAGAAACAAAGAGGTGATAAGGCTTCAGGGTGGAAAAATACTGGAAACAAACACTGAGGAAAATACTGAGCTGGGGAAAGATAAAGTGACTGGAGTGATGAGATTGGATCCATGAACACGTTTGACCTCCCTTTTGAATAATGTGTGTTCTTTGTTAGAGCTTGCTGCAGGGTTTCAGCACTTAGCTGAAGAATGAGCGTGTTGGAGATACTGTGTTTTGGCTGGATGTTGAGGCTGGCTCCTACAGCAGGGTTCACATCATCTTCTGTTGGTTCTGCTGATTCCCCATCCAGAAGGAGAGCTCCAGTTAGGGTTTGGAAATGAATTATAATTGAAAAATTCCCAAGTGACCAAAGGCAAAGCAGAAATTCATGGTCCCATTTTGGTTGATCAAAGTGAGAGTGCAACCGGGCCCTTCGCAGGCTTCGGAATTGTGCTTCTCCTGGAAAGCACGTGGGAGAAGGTGTGTGAGCAACTGAAAGAAAGAAGGCACCTGTGAAACATGGAGTCCTTTAGTTCATGTTCTCATTCCCCAAATCCTGGGGAAAAAACATCTACGGCTGACAGAAGGCTGCCAAATTAATTCCTGATGCAGCTCTGAAAGCTGAGGGCTGCTCTACATGTGGACACTTCCCATCGGGAGCAATTCAACTGCAGGTACTTTTATTCAGAGTAAAACTGCCTCTACTTCAGCTCAGTTCAATGTAGTTTGGAATGCAGCCCACCCACAATTTTATACCGATTGGGGTAATTATTTTACTTGGGTTGAGTGTTTGACAAGCTTTAAGTTACGTGAGGGGTAACCCAGGCCCTGAGGAGAAAGCGCCTCGCAGCCAGCAGCCTTCCCATCAGCTTTTGAAATTAATACTTTAATAGTGGGGATTTCTGTGTTTTGATCATCCACCTCCTATGCCAGCAAATCAGTCTGAAACCCCGACAGTTTGCTGCTCAGCAGAGACCGCCCCTCACAGCCCGCATGCAATTTGGGCAATGAAGCCCTGATGAATGCCGGTGGGAATTGTTTGTCTCCACAAAGCTCGCAGGCTCCATTTTCTTCCCTGCTCTTTCCCTTGTCTCCGTTTTCATTGGTGTTACTTCCCAGCAGACTTGGTTTCTTTTACAGGAAGGATTGTTTTGGATTCCCTCGTAACAGGATGGAGATGCCGGTGCTGACACGGCATTCATGCACATCTTTAACTCAGTCCTTGAGGAAAGCTCCTCGGCACCAGAGAGAGCAGCAGAGGTGGGACATGAATGAGTCCTGAGCTCTCTGCAAGACACAGTGTTTGGCTGGGTGGATTTTCTAATGCAAGCAAGGAAACCTCAGGCCAGTCTCCTCCCAGACTTCGGCAGGCTGGGTGATATCATGCAGGAATGAGGAGGTATGATTCATCACCGCTTCACAGACAAAAGTCAGCTTTTACAGCCTCTCCTGGTGCAGGCACACACTTGTATGGAACAAAGAGTAGGGGTGGAAGCTCTGCGGGTACCAGCTGCAGCTGAACTGCTCATCTGGAGGCACCTTCTGAGCAAAGCAAACAGAGTTTATTGTGTTTTGGGTGCGTAACACAGGACGCTCACTGTATTCGCATCGCTACATCACAAGGCTGCAGCATAGCTCAGGAGTGTGTTTCAAAGGGACATGGTCACACAAACCCTCAGGTGTCAGGAGCAAACGCGTGCAGACAGATTTCACAGCGAACAGCACATAAATCAAACTCAGAAACTGGGCAACAAGAAGGTGCTTGATGAAACTGGACTTTTCAAACAATGAAACCTTTGTTAGGCCCTTTTCTCTGAAGTGGGATATTCCGGCCCGGCCCTTTCCAGGAAGAGAGGGAGGATTACAGCCATCCTGAGGTTTGCTCCCAGCTTTTGGGGGGGATGCTGAGCAGCTGTGCTGACCACTCATCCCAGCTCCAGGCTATGGCTGCGTGCCTATGAGCCATCACTTCGAACACCCTCTAAACATCTTCTGGGCCCTCTGACAGCCACTGCTGTGAAACTGGAATGCTCAACAGAGCCTGGTGCTCCCCCTGCAAAGACACAGTGATCACAGAATCACAGCATGGTCTGGGTTGGAAGGGACCTTTAAAGCTCATCTAGTTCCAACCCCCTGCAATGAGCAGGGACACCTTCAACTAGATCAGGTTGCTCAGAACCACTTCTGGCCTGTCCTTGAATGTCTCCAGGGATGGTGCATCCACCACCTCTGGGCAACCTGTGCCACTATTTTACTACTCTCATCCTAAAGGATTTCTTCCTCACATCCAGCCTGAACATCCCCTCTTTCAGTTTAAAACCATCACCCCATGTCCTATCACAACAGGCCCTGCTAAAAGGTCTCTCTCAATCTTTTTTATAGGCTCCTTTTGCAGCACTGACAAGCCACATAAGGTCTCCCCAGGGTCCTCTCTTCTCCAGGCTGATGGGATGCACTGGCCAAGAGATCCCCAAACTGTTTTACACCCCGATCTGAGTTATTTCCTTGAAATTTTCTCTCTTCTTTAACATACTGCTCACTACAGATGTAACAGTTCAGTTTGGATGTAACAGTTGTGACCATGCGTTTACAGACCTATTACATGGTTTTCCTACCACTCCGGAGGATGGAGGCGCACTAAGTAAAGGCTTTGGTCACCCAAACGTGCGTGCTTTGCTTTACTATTGCGAGCAGTCGCTTTAAACCCCACTGGGAAAAAGGTCTGGGGGAAACCCCCTGGTAAATCTCAGTCCCCCCGAAGGCCGGGGAGGGTCGGTCCCGCCTCCCCACCACGCTCCGCCGAGCGGGGCGTGGCGGGGGCGGGACCGACCCTTCCCGGCGCTCCGGGGCTCGGCTGCTGGGCGCAAGTGGGAGCCGGAGCCGCTGTTGCTCGTGGGTCGGGAGCGTTCCGTCGCCGCTATGTCCCACTCGGTGGTCCTGCGCGGTCCTTCGCCGTGGGGTTTCCGCTTGGTGGGCGGTAAAGACTTCAGTGCTCCGCTGACCATCTCCAGGGTGAGCCCGGGTGCGGAGCGGGGTCGGCGGCAGGTGATGGGGAGCGGGGCTGCGGGTACTCGGGGCTAGCGGGCAGCATCGCCCGGGGACTTTTTAAACACCAATTACTATCTACATCCCCAAATGAAGCGCTCTTCTCTGAACACAGCTCTGATGGCTTTCTCCATACTTTATTTTTGGGGGTATGTTAAATTCATAAAGTTCTCAGTATGAAGGAGAGCTTGGATTTGTTCCCTGAACTGAGTTCATAGGCTGCTGGGGTTTTTTTAGGCAGGCACAAGTAAAGTCAGCAAGAAGTTTCTCTGTGCAGGCTGTTGCATTATAGGGTCCCAGCGGGCTGGTAGTAATT
Organism: Psilopsiagon aymara; assembly: GCA_024733675.1. Lineage (NCBI taxonomy): Eukaryota > Metazoa > Chordata > Aves > Psittaciformes > Psittacidae > Psilopsiagon > Psilopsiagon aymara. The sequence continues at coordinate 12,894 of JANRGW010033169.1, forward strand.
ACTGTGTAAGTGTGCTAGCACTTGTGTTTAACCTCACAAAGATGTATTTCTGGAAACTTCTTTCCTAAACACGGCGGCTAGCTTGAAATAGGCTTTGTGTGTAGATAGATGTGGAAACAAACCATCCCCCGTGCAGGAAAGAGCACGGCGATGGGGTGTGATGGGCTGGGTGATGGATGAGGTGCTGCGACCAAGCCGGGCACGTTCCCGCAGGCACTGATGCTTCCATCGCCGTCGGCTGGCTTGGGAAGGGGCTGGAGAGCCGAGGCTTCGGTCCTTACACAGCGCCTTGCAGTGGTGTGGTATAGCTGGGCTCTCCTGGGCAGCTCTGCCGGAGCGCTTGAACGCACCCTGAGAGCATTGAAAGGCTTTGAGAGGAGCTGTAAGTTAAAAATACTGTCATAACACATCCAAGCTGTTTGCTGTCTCTTCGTTCATCTGCCAAAGCTGCGATGGAACAGGGAAAATGCATTCCCTGAGCTTTAAAGAACTAATTATGGAAGAGAGCGTGTTTTAAAGAGGCTTGGTTTGTATTTGGATCCCAATGCACCTATTTCACAGCTTTATGTCTCTGTTTTTACTTTGCTCTGTCCCTTACCAAGTGTTCAGCGAGGGGTTTTTTGGAGGAGCAGCAGGAGATGGATGGACAGGAGGGAAGACCAGGGCAGCGCAGGGAGCAAGGGCTGGCCGTGCTGCTGGGGTGCTGCGAGGGGAGGCATTTGGCTTCTAGGGCTCTGCCTGCACCTTCTGGGCTCGGGGATGTCTTGTTTCTCCCCCAGTAACATGGGATATATTGCAACAAGACATAAAATCACCTCTCGGTGACTGTAAGAACGTTCCTTGTGTGGAAATGAACATCCCAGTTGAGTGGAGGAGCCTCTTTTCCTGTTTGAAAGAAGTTTGGTTTAATATTAAACAAGAAAAAACAAAGTCTGCTTCTGCCTAGGCAGGTGCCTTGCCAAATTCCTTGTTTGATTCAGCAGGGCTGGGAGGCGTGAGGCTCATTCTCATCGGGCCAGGCTTGCTTTGGATCACAACGAGCTGTAACACAAGCAGCGCTCATGGGGTGTTATTTCGTGGTGCTGAGTGTGGCAGCCTGTACATTAGATCCTGGTTTACTTCTGCTGAAGAGAGGGGTGATGCTCCAATGTGCTGCTGCTAATGGATGCTCTGGGGGGTGATAAATGACTCGCTAGGATGTAAATACAGGTGTAGGGTGCTCTGCTTGGGTTCCAGTCTCCTAATGCAAGGAGCGGCCTCACTGGCTTTGCCAATAGCACCAGAAAGTGTTTAAACTGGGGGAGAATTAGCTTCTGCTGCAGCTCCTAGCTGTGGCAATGCAGGAGAGGGCTTTGCTTGGTGGTGGGTCCCTCCAGCCCTGCCTCTACAGAGAATGGAGCTGGTGTGGTGCCATAGACACTTTAATTCTGTCATTGTCTAACCAGGAAATGTGTTCTATCCAGCTTAAACCCCAGGCTGGGCCGCTGCAGGAGGGAGGGAGGCTCTTGCAGCCTAATTGCTGAGGCTTTTGGCTGACTTCTGCTTCCTTCAAAGTGTTTTTTTGTTGGTTTGGTTTGGTTTAATTGCTTTATATTAAAATGCCATTAAATTACAGACATATTTTGAACAGCAGAAATTCTGCCGTGAGGCAGGACCAGACTCTGGGTTTCGCACATCCGTCTGCGTGCTGATGTGCTCTGGGTGTGCTGGCCTGGATGTGGCTTGTTTATTTGAGGGAGGCTGCGAGCATCCTACCTGCACTGGTTGCATTGGGAAATCATAGGTTGCAGTTTGGGATTGGAGGCATCTGAACTTCACCCACATCCAGCGCTGGGTGCCAAAGGCTGGCTGCCTCCATGGGAAACACCAATTCATCAGTGCAGGGGTTGGAGAAGAATACTTGGTTGCTAGCAAGTTGCTTTTCTCTACTGGGTGCTCAGCTACTGCAGAAACAGTTTCTCCCCAGACCTCCACTGCCCGTAGCAGTGCAGAGATGTGTTGCTGCCCCGGAGCCACAGCGAGTGCTGCTTTGCTGTCTGCTGGGGGCACACTGGAGGATGCAGCTTCTTCTCCAAAGGCTGTCTTGATGTCATTGCTCCAGGTTAAGTGCAGGCAGAGTTCCTTAATGTTGTGTTTATGGGACGTGAAGTCCAAGTGTTGCTGTTAGAGGGGAAATAATGGAGCCATTGCTGGCAAAGGAGCTGCAGGATGAGGCTGAGCTGAGTGAGAGGCACAGTGATGCAGCTGAACATTGGGCAAGGAGAGGTCCCCAGAAGTGGTTTGTGATAGTATTGTTAAAGGGATAAACTTGAAAAACATGGATTTGGCAGCAAGGAGAAGAAAGATCACACAGTTATGCTTTGGAATAGTATTTGACTTGCTTTCTAGGACTCACTTTAGTCCTCTGCATGGTCACTGCACTTGCGCAGGTGGTGATGCTGAGTCCATCCCATGCAGATGTTTCAAATATACTCATGAAATCAAGCCAAGATGGATTTCTCTTGGAAGCAGGTTGCTTCCCTCTGTGGTTTGATCAGTCTTAGGTGCCAAGTGGTAAAGATCTGATGGCTCAAGTGACTGGGAGCAGCTGATGCTGAGCACTGCCTTGGGGAGGCCACACTTGAGTTGAAGCATCAAGTCCTGCACTCTCTAAGGAAAGATAAATGCAAATCCAGAAGGGAGTGTATAGGGCATCTTTCTCATGTGGTCACACAAAAAGGGGGGGGTGCTGGCCAGCCTTCTGTTCCCTGTTTCTGCTTGCATTTTTGAGGGACCTAGACAAGCAGGGCTGGGCTTTGCTGGGGTAGCCTTGGGGTGCTGCAGCAGCCACAGGGATAATGTTGGTATGGTGCTGGGAAGGGAATTGTAGCCCCAGGCTGTGCTCTGGGGAAGAAACCTGGCTAGTTTTATGCCCACAGTTACAGTAAGCTAATGCCAGGTGTAGTATACTGTAATTAATGGTTCCTTCTCCTAATGGTATTTATAGGGGAAGGGGAATGACCCAAAACATCTGCTGAGAGTTGGCCTTAATACCTTGGTAGAAAGTGGTTTTAAGACTTAATTAAGTTTCTGGGAGCTGACAGCTGCTTTTCCTTGGTTGAGCAGGTTAACAACTGGGTTCTGTGTTTGCCCTATGTGGGAAAGGGGATTTACTGTGCCTCTTATTCCAGGTAGCAACAACATTGCCTTTGAGCAGCAACCGCAGTTGGGGAGCAGCAATGGAATAACTTACTCAGCTGCTCTCAGTGTTGTGCTTGTAACCATGTCAGTGAGTGCTGCCGCACTGTGTGGGATCACATTGATCTACCCCTTGCCTGGGATTAAAAGATAATCATTCATTAGCGTAACGAGAGGAGCTGAATGTGTTTAATCACTTGAACTCGCTCGTCCGGCTCTTAGAGCAGTCGATGTTGTCATCGACCTAACTCTGCCAGTGCTAAGCCAAGCACTTGCTGCTCTTAGAATCATAGATACATTGCTTGACTAAGCAGATAATTGACAAATGGACTGCTTCCAGTCTGATTTCTAAGTTTTTAGTACAGTTTTCCCTGTATCTGCTGCCTTCAGCATCACTTTACCCAGTGGTCTCTAGCAATTTTCAGTGTTGACTTGGAACTGTAACACAAGAAGGGTGAGAAATAATTGGTCTGCAATCCATTATCCAGGTATTGTTTGAGTTAAGGTTGACTTTTAAACTGAAGTAGCTTTTGTGTTTGAGCAAGTACGTGTCCTGTTAAAGGTTAGGATACTCGAGAAGGAATTCTGCTGAGGGAGGAATTCCAGTAAAAGTGGTCTTGTTGATTCTGTCGAGGCAAACACCCGAGTGCATTGCTGTGATCCTGCTTGAATGCAGAGAGTTCCCACTTGGAATAGTTATTTCCATGAGGCATGTTCTTGCGTGCTCCGGGGTGGGGATGGCAGAACACAAGGCTGGGGGGGGTTCCTTACCCCGGTAGCTTCATGAGTGGTGGTGAAGGTAAGAACCAGAGATGCCACCAAAGGGAATGGGGCTTTTTGCTTTGCTTGCCATCAGGGTTTTTTCCTCGTTTTGCATGTAACTTATATGGATTTGATTGTTTATTAAATAGAAGTGATGCACTTTGTGCAGAGCTTCCAAATGGACTCAAGTATTTGTGTTGATGAACCCCAAAACTAGGAGCCCAGCAGATTTCTGCTGACCTTTGGTGGTTTTATTGCCTGTATAGACTCCAGTGCTGGTAGCTGTTTCTCAGGTGGTTGCATGTTAAAGCTTGTTAGCACATAATCGTTCAAGTTAGATGATTTTAAGTGGAAGGAAATGGTTTCTTTTCTGCCAATGACTGCTTGTAAGATCTGCAGTGAGGGATCTGGATGGTTCCACTCAAAGCTGTAGCAGTACCCAACAGTTAATCTGAATTACAGGTAAGAACTATGTGTGTACATACAAAAGTATGTAACAGATAGATTTGCTGCTGAAGTTATTCTCTCACTGGGGCTTTATTTAATAACTGAAAGAGAAGAATAAATGCTCATGCTGGTTCAGGAGACAGTAATGGTAGAATATGCTGGAATGAAAGCCTAATGCTAATTACTGTAATCAAGCACACTGATAATCCAGAGTGGGAAAGCAGGCGGAAAGAATGATTCATGTAGGTCCATTCAGGCAAGGGCTGACCTTGGGGCGAGTTGAGCAAAATAAACCCAGCACACCCTTGAAAACACTTGGGGCCTCTGCCAGGTTGAACAAAGCAGAATGAGCTCAGTGTGAGTGGTTCTTCTGAGCTGGGGGTATTGGGGGTTTGTGGGGTTTGAGTTTGGTTTTTTTTCTTCCTTTTTGGTTTTCTTTTAAGCAGTGGTGATGCCAGTTCTCCAGCTGCTTGAAGATTAAACGTTGCTGTTGGGACAGGTATTCGGAGTTAAAGTGGTTCATCCCACTTGATGCAGGGATAGGAGATATTACAGCTAGACAGCATGCTCACTGAAATGGCTCTGTTAGTGCAGGAAGCACACAAGGGGAAATATGTGGCATTATCCTTCTCTTTATTTTTGGTGCTCTATAGCACAATAGCTTGTGATTAACCCTAGTCCTACTTGAGGTAGATAAATCCTTTAATTTTAATACAAATATCCCATTATGGATTGTGTGGGATTAGTGTATGCTATTGCAATCTCCTTTACTTTAGCTTGGGGCAAAATGCACATCAGGAGTCATGTAGCAAATCCTAGAAGGCACAAGTCCTCTTGAATATGGTATTTGTAACTGACTTTATTTGATTTGTGGGCTCTCAAAACACATTGACTGAGGGTTCTTGGATACCCAAACACTTATGCAAATGTTTTTATTTTCTAAGTCATCTGTGACCACAGGTGCTCGAGTGTGAAGGAAAACAGTACATCTGGTGGTGCTGATAAAACCAGCTAAAGCAAACATGCTCACAGGAGATCCTCTGCTTGACTCGCTGTCAGCCACATGTGTGCCCAAGGAAACACGGGTACCCAGCCACAGCCTGTTAATGGAGTGCATTTGTGCAGAGCCATTAACACTGCACACTCCTCAAGCCCTGGAAGATAAGGTTGGGGTTTGTTTCTACTTCAGGGCTTACACAGAGACGTCTGCAAAGCCCGGATTCGTTGGGTTGCCTGGAGCCGTTTCAAAAACGTCGAGCTGCAGTGTGGCATTCCAGTGGCTTTTAGAGCCAGAGGGACCTGGGATAAACCTGGGTTTGTCACATGGGGAACAGAGCTCTATTGGAAAACAAAAAGTAAAGGAAACCTTGCTGTGCAAGAGGATCTCAGCCCATAAATCTTCCAAGCATCATAAAGATGCCTCAAAGCTCGTGCCACACTCAATCTTTCTTGTCAACCAGAGCAACTCAAATTCGCGCCCATTAAGCCTTAAGTAGTTTTACACGTTGTGAGGACTGATAGCGGATTACGTGTGAATGACATGTTACAGTTCCAAGCCTCAGAAAGCAAAATGTACCCAGTTAAAGAAGATTATTTAAAGTAATTAGTCTAAATTATCAGATATGGGCAATGTGCTGCTAAAAGAGAATCTGTGGTTGAACTGACTGTGCAGTAACAGGCACCATGGAGCAGACGTTCAGCTGGAGATTGGCTCATTCACCATAAACCACACATCACTTCCCAGAAGCCTTTAGGACATGTAAAGCTTCTGGTACACAGAAGCTCCAGCTCCAAGTGCTGCAGGAGTTCTGGGGACCCTTGGGCTGAGCATGGCAAGCTTCTGGCCAAACAAGCCAGATGTGGATATCTCAATGACCTCTATGTTTCTCAATCAGTGTTTTGAGGTCTACATTTAGGTTATGGAGCTGGTTGCTCTAAACCTCATGTCTGATCTCATTGATTCTCAGCCTTTTCCTTGTACAGAGACCTCAGCCTTTGAGCTGGATTAGAATCTGCGCTATGAACCTGATTCTAAATTTGGATTTAAATCCATTAGTACTTGGATTCAAAAGGATTTTCAAGTTCTTGCCTTTTATAACACTTGTACTCTGTTTCTTTCCTTTTTATGCCCTTAAGTTTCTTGTTTTCTTCAGTAGTTTAATGAATTAAAGTTGCTTAAACCATGCTCTTCACTGAGCTGTGCAGCATACCCACCTAATGTCTTGATGCACTGGACTTCATATGAGCAATTAGAAAGATGCAAATAGATTGGTGAGGGATGTTCAGTTCAATGCAGGGTGCTTGGAAAAGCTGAAGAGAATCCCTGGAAAGAACACTTAAAGGATTTGGGGAATTTATCTTCATTAGTTAGTCATTTTGCTCTGGGTTCTTCCTGTTTTAAAAGCTACTGCTACCGTAAGCTCATCTGCTGCCCCGTAGCGTGTTTCCTGATAGCAGAACAAGCTGCCTTTGTTTCAGAGCTGAGAATTCTGTCACCCTATCTTGAAAGCTTCTTGAAGACTTTAATCAGACCCTTTTGATCACGCTTGCAGAGCAGAAAATCCCCCCACTTTTGGCCTGTAACAAATCGCCATTGATTTAAGGGAAGAGTGGTGTGGCCTGTGTAGGCTTCTCCTATGGGATTGCACATTTTAACTCGTGAAATCCTGGGAAGACAGCTTCATTAATGGATGGGATGCTTTGCCTTTTGGTACAGTGGGGCGGCTTTAAAGAAGTGAAGGAGATCGTGCAGAGAGAAAGCTGCCTTTACTGTGCAGATTTGGCCTGAATAGGTACTTCTTGTAAATTGGAGTAGAAACTACTGGGAGAATAAATACTATGTTCTTCTTTCCAATGGCTATGGCCAGACTATGCAGGTAGCAGGGAGGAACCGTGTCCCTCATCCTTGGGTCCTGACCCAGGAGATGTTAGAGGCAGGTTTCAGGGGAGAAGAGTTGAAAGGGGTTAAGTTAATAAAACAAATTAACCTTCCACTGAGGCTTTGTTTCTGCTGATGGTGTTGGCCCAGTTCTAGAGCTTGAGCAAAGCTGCCCCTGAGCTGAGCTCTGCAGGGGCAGTGGGACACCCATAGAGGGGACTTTGCCCTGCAGCCCTGGCACGCTCCCATGGCTGCTCTCCAGGGGGGAAAGTGTAATGCTATGTGTTTGAAGAGTAAACTCCTCTTGGTGCAAGTAATCTTGCTTACTAAATGAGATTGTGCAGCTTCCAACACCAACTGGCTTAGCACAGCAGCTGCTTTAATGTGCTTTATTTTATTGGCCTGATGTCAGATGCTAGCACTCAGTAAATCCTAACGAGGCTCCAGTGGCCAGATAAGATAGCTGCTGCTGGCTTTGGGCTCTTTCCAGTCTGTTCCATAGCATCAGAGCAGCCACTTGGCTGCAGAGAGGGCTGCTTGAGGCTGGTTGCTTGGGGGAGAGCAGAGACTGGGTGGTAATCTTGGGAAAGGCAGTGGGGGAAATAACTGGAAAAACTTATTTAAAAGCAATTGGTTTGTAATGGTGTGGGTACAGCTCACTGGTCACGTTCTCCTTTTACTGAGTCATCGGCTTGTGGGATACTGATGCTACTGCCTGTGAGTCCCATTTCCCATCTTTACCCTCGGTGTGGAGGTGATGCTCTATATAAAATTACATCTTTGTCCTGGGTTTGGAGACCCTGAGTTTGCAGAGGCTGTCTGCATGGATCTGTGTGGAGCAAAGCACATAGGAACCTTGCACAAGGACTCAGACACAGCCCTGGCCCATAACCAAGCTAGTAGGGCTTTCTGTGGCATGTTTGGTGTCACAGCACAGCTGTGAGTTAGGAGAACTTGAAGTATTTTAAACATTATTCACTGAAATACAAACTCTGGACCTGACAGACATGACGATATTAATTCCCAAGCTGCTGTGGCAGCGATGCTGCATCTCAAACTAATGAGTTCTTGGAGTGCAGTTCCATTGCAAGCCCTCAATCATCTCCATGGCTTGCACAAATTGCTAATAGGAAGATGCTGCCAAAATAATTTGAAATAAACCAGAATCTAAAAATAGGAAATAGCTAAGAGCCCCATTTATGAACAGCTTATTCTCCAAGGAAACAACGATCTGGTTAGGATCAGCACAAGGAGAGCAATCCATTGGACATCTAGACAGCATTGAATAGACAAGAACAAAATGCAGCTGTCCTGGGTCAAAGTGGAGGGCTGTTGGTCCAAAAGTCCACTGCAGCTGGGAATGCAGGATAGATGCCCAGGGAAGTGGATAACAAAAGGCAAGTCCCATGGAGATGCTGCTTTGGAGGTGCTGGTTGAGCTTCTGTTTGACTTTCTGGTGGGTCTGGCAGCTTCTGTAGAAGGATCTTAAGTCTCTGTGAATGCTGTGTGTTCTTATACAGCTTCAGAAAACCCAACAGGACAAAATGAGCCTATCCTGGGTCGGAGTGTCCTGTGTCAGAGCCTTACAGCTCATGTGTGCTGTGTGCAGAAGTACCTCCTGTTGTTTGCTCTGAGTCACGGGGAGCCTGTGAGCGGGGAGGGAGTGGGCTTGGCAGGGTTTTAGTGCAGAACAGCCCAGCTGAAGCTATTGAAGAGCGAATGGCAAGCGCTGATTTACTTTGACAATGCAACAAAAGGCTTAATTCAGGCTGCCAGCTCCACTTAAATGTGAAGAGTGGTTTGGAGCTCCTCAAACACCTCTGGGTTCATGTTTCAGTGGTGCTGGTGGCTGCAGTCACACAGGAGCGGTGCAGCAGGTCTGAGTTATGCTGTCTGTTCAGGCAGCCTTGGTCCTGTGAGCAGCCCAAGTGTGATCCACAGAGGGCTTTGGTGGCCAGACTAGATCCTCGGTAAAATCCCTGTGGAAACAGAACCAGGGAAAACAAATAGGGATGGAAGCAGGGACATATGCATCCTTCCTTTCTAGGAGACTGCCTGTTCTGTGGTGGTTGGGGGGGTTCATAGACACTGCTTGGTCTCAATCTGTTAAAACCCATCCCTGGTTTATGAGTATCTCTTTGCCACCGTGCACTAATGTAAGCTGCATCCAAGGGGAGATAAAGGGCAGAACTGTGATGCTGTTGCCTGTACCTTCTGAGCAGCATGTGATGAAGCAGAGACCTGACACTGGGGATTTTGCCTGTGTAAGTCAAGAGTAAATGGATTCAAAGCACCACCACACTCTAAATACAGTGAGAAATGAATAACCAAAAGCCAGGCTCTACTTTCTCACTTGATAAACCATGTGGTCTGCTAGCGCAGCATTAGCAGATGCTCTGAATGACTGGAGAGGAAATTAGAGGGCAAGCACGTTGCTATTAAGAGTTTAAGCAGACACATTTACCTGTCCTGCCTGCGCCTCGTGTCAGTTTATATTATTGCAGAAATTCAAACCACATTTGGGCTGATGTGAATGAAACGGTAATTTCTCGAGGAGCTCTTTTATGGGCTGCAGCATTGCTCTTATGGCTGACCACAAACTGTACCTGGACCTGTCATTAGTTCCTCAGGAAAGAAGTTACGAGTTTTATGAGGTTCTGGCATTGCTACAAAACCAGAAGGAAGGGGCTGTGGAGCCTTAATGAGCTGTGTGATACTCCATGCAGGGCTAGAAAGAGACAAGTCGTTTGAATGATGGTCAGGAAAAACTGATGTCAAATGTAACCTCTCCACAGGAAGCAATTAGGGGCTGCGTGTGTCTTCTAATTACAGTCAGCCAAAGAGGAGGGGTTTGTGGGAGCTTTAGGGATTGAATCTCGCAGTGTGATTTCAGGCCTGCAAGCCAAAGGAGTGTAAAGCATCTCTCTGGAAAGAAGGTGCTGTGTTATGTCAAGCAGGAGAAAATCTAGAGAGGACCAGGTTGACAGAAAGCTCTTCCTTAAGAGAGCACTGTTGTAGGGGATTTGCCCCCAGAGAACGGGGGCTAACTGGCAAGGCCTGGCTCTGACATCCAACCTCTGGCAGATGCCATTGGTATGGGCTAAACACATCTCCTCCATAAATAACTGTTCCTTTATCTGCTGCTTATTCCAAGAAACCGGGCTTTTTTTAAGCCAAGCATTCTTTTAAGTGGGGCTTTTGTTTCTTCCTGCCTAGATTAACCCTGGCAGTAAAGCAGCCATGGCAAACCTGTGCCCAGGAGACGTCATTCTGGCAATTAATGGGGAGAGCACGGAGAACATGACACATCTAGAAGCACAGAACAAGATCAAAGCATGTGTGGACCAGCTACTGCTCTCTGTGAACAGGTAGGTCCTCCTCTGCTTGAGCTGCTCTTGTGCCAGCTGGGTTCTTTACAGAAGGTCCTGGAGCAGATGTGCCCTTAGGCTCAGTTCTGGTGCATCCTCATGGGCTGTGTAAGTGTTCTGCGGTTCTGAAAACAGCAAAACAGCATTATTTTTAAAAGGCCACTGTCACAAGAAATGGGTTTGGTTCATTTATACCTGTGGGTTATAATTTGTACATTGAAGGCTTGTCCAGGCTGTCAGCTGGGTCAGATCCTCCAACCCAATGGAGGTTTATCGACTCAAGAGTCACACTGGGATCGAAATCTCCTTTGGGCAGAGCCTCACACTTCATTAATATCCACCTATTATTTTCCTAAGATTTGTTCAATAAATATACATCTGAAGGTCCTGCAAATTCACTTCCTTAGGGTATTTCAAAGCAAAATGAAAGCTTGGGGTTTTTTTTGGTATTAATTCTGTAGCTGGAAGTTCCCAATACAAATCGCAAATGATCCAGGCAGAATGAGTGCTCCTTATAAGGCTCCCAAATGGCTATTATTATCTGTGATAGATTTAAATAAGTGTATACAAGTCTCCACTTCAGATTAAAAAGGCATTTCCTGCCATAAAGAGCTATCATTTACTGTTTATGCTTTCCTTGGAAAACATGTAGTTTGTGACTGGGAGCCCGGGAAGTGGGAGAAGCACTGCCGTAAATGGAGCAAAGCCTCTCTGGTTCCTCATGGCTCATCAGACAGCGATGTCCGAGCACAGGGGAATCCCATGAGCTCAGCCCATGCCATAGGAATGATGTGGCTTCAGCACTGGGAAATAAGCTAAAATAGAAAACCAAGGAAACCCTTCACGCAGGTGGAATTTCACACAGCCAAGGAGGACGCTTGCTTTGCTTTCCATTTGGAGAGGTTCAGGGAGATTGGATGCTCTTGTACTCCAAACAGGAGCTGCACCCAGGGCAGGATGAGGGCTCCATTCTGTTCTGTCCAAGGGCTGGTGGAGCACTCCCTGGAAGAGATTGAAATCCTCGTGTTGTGATGGAAGCTACTGCAGTGCTTTGGCAGCAGAGCAACTCCGTCAACAGTTTTGCTGAAAACAGCTTTCACCTGCAGCATGGCAGCGTTTTATTGTCATGTGTGAGGGTTCCTACAGCATGAATCCATGAGCTGAATTCCCACTTTTTCACCTCATTTTAGTCCCTGGTATCAGTTGGTGTTTGTTTTTCAGCTGAGATCAGATCTCGAGTACTCCATGGTACTGCTGGTGCCCACCCAGTCCTTGTGTTTGGGAAGTGGTGCTTGGAGCCCTCTGGTGCCCTCTGGGCTTCTTCTGTCCCGTGCCCTTTCCCCATGAACTCTTGACACTGTGTTGCTGAGATACAGAACAAGATGGGTTTTGTTTTCCAGCTGTGGTCAGTAAATGCCCTTTGACTGGGAAGGAAAATCAGAGTGAGGGAAGATGAGAAGGGAGAGGCATTGTGGGGACTGACAGGATGTCCCAAAACCAATGTGACCCATCTGGGTTTTGGATTGAGGATTCAAGGAGCCTATTGAATTTGATGGGAGGAGACACTGGTTATCCTGCTTATGTGCTTGCTTCATTAAGACACTTGGGTACACTGATGGGGGAAACAAGAGCCAGGAGCACTGACCCTTTGTGGGTAGCATAAGCAATTGGAGTGCAGAACTTTCCCACGCAGCACAGGGAAAGCCTCTCCTCTGTACTTGGGATGGAGCAGCTGGAGTGGGAGCAATTGAAGTGGGATTTCTGTTGTGATGCAAGCTTTGGCCACAGTCAGGCATAACTGCAAATGGCAGGACTGCAGATAGATCAGTGCGTCTTACTGAGCAGATGAAGAGGAAGCCAGGTAAGAGAAACCAACATCAAACCCAATGTGAGGTTCCTAATGCTGGGCTCATGGGAGCTCAGTATCTGATCTTCCACATCATTCTGGGGGTGCTAAGGGAGGCTGTGTCTGGAGGGCATCAGCAGCAACACAGACACAGTGGTGAGACGCTGGCAGAGCCTGAGTGTTTCTTCTCCAGACTGGGTCACCTCGGATGGGAAAGCTGCTTTGTTTTCTAACAGCAACACAGGCTTGATGAATCCCATCTGGATTCTCTGTAGTGATGTGTTTTCGTGTGAACAAGTACTTGCACATTAAAATCAATAATATTTCTTGCAATCCAGCCTTTCTTATCCTGAAAGGCAGTGCTGAGGCAAGTGTACACAGCAAGCCTAAGGCACAGAGATAACCCCCTTGTCAGTGCAGCTCATCCTCTTCCTGCTTACATATTACTATGTGTTTTCTTATCTCCTGCAAAGAAAGTCATCCCAGCCCCTTTGAACATTAGCATCTCTCATGGTTTTGCTGCAGCCCTGGTTATTAGGGAGGGTTTGTTCCCTCAAATCAGGTTATGCCGCAGACAGAAGCAGCCATAAGCTTGGATCAGAGCTGTGCTTTGCTTGAGAACAGTGCTGAGTGCCTGAAGGACCTTGGGCGCTGGACAGGAGACCTTGTGGCATTGGGGATGCTGTTCCTGCTGATGCACGCTGCTGGAAAGTCCTTGGCAGCGCTGCCCAGACCTGCCTGTCTGTGCTGGAAGGAAAGGTGAGCTCGAGAGCTCCTCTGGAGCTGTTGTCATCTGCCAGCTGGGAGCACGTGGTGCTGCATCCTTCCCAAGGAGCTGGCCACAAGCCCACACTGGGAGGTGGATGCTGCAGCTTCTCAAGAGTGCTGGTGGATGTGGCTTTCTTGTCCCCTGCAGCACAGAGTCCCTGCTGGTGTCTGGAGGCTGCCCCTGCTCTCGAGCTGTGATGAGGGTGGTAAAACACTGGCACAGGTTGTCCAGAGAAGCGGGGGATGCCCCATCCCTGGAGACATTCGGCCAGGCTGGATGTGGTTCTGGGCAGCCTGATCTGATTGAAGATGTCCCTGCTCATTGCAGGGAATTGGAACTGGATGAGCTTTGAAGGACCCTTTCAACCTAAACCATTCTGTGATTCTTCTTTAAAAACCTCTTCTCTGTCCTTTATCAAGGACTTTAACCCTCCATGAGGTGGTTTTCCCTTCTTCTTGACATCCCCATTCCCTAAAGCCTTTCTTGGATAGAACCCTGTCCCCCCTGGAGTTAATGGGCGCTTTTGTCCCTGCTTTGTTGGGTCTTATGTTGCCCCATCATGTGTGGGGCTGCTTCTGGGCAGAGATGCTGGGGGAACCAAAGCAGCACAGGAGCCTCACTGTTCTGAAACAGAGCAGAGCAGCTGTGGAAACCCCTTCCCACCTCTGGGTGCTGTTTTGCTCTGGGCAACTGTGTCAGAGCGAGGATAAGGGTCTGAGAAGGAAGCAAGTGGTGTGCTTAGGCTGGGAAAACCCAAATTCCATATGGATGGCAATGGTGTGCAGCGTTGTGCTTGCAGTGCGGTTCAGATTTGTTCTCATGTGCTTGAGACTTGAGTGACCAAACCCAAGTGCAGAACTGCAGTGAGAATTGCAGCCATGAGCTGTGCCCTGCTGCAGGATGGATAACTGGATCCTGCTTCCCAGGGGATGAGCAGCGTGCAGAGAGCCCTCATGGACCAGTGCACTGCTATGGCTCTGCTGGGTCTGCCGGGAGGCTTTGTGTGAAGACTTTGTATTTATTCCTGCTCTGTGTACAGAAATGGAGCTTCTGTGGAAGTTTCTATGGGAGAAAGCCCAGTAATGATTCTCCTGGATGTGGAGCACCAGAAGTCCCTGGAAGCTCACCCAGTTGATGCTCTTCCGAGCCTGCCTCCCCCTGCACATGGAGGTGTTGTCGGGGTCTGTTTGCAGTGGATGGGAAGGATGACAGTGTGTGATGTTCTCAAGTTTCCAGTAAAAGCACAACTGAAAAAGTGAATCACAGCTTCCCCTCTGGAGCTCCTCAAGGAGCAATCGAGAGGAAAACCGGCAGCTTTCCAGAGCCTCGGTACACAGCGGTGGTTTCAGCCGAGAGGAATGAAGGAGGAGAAATATCACAGCCTCTCCTTCACGTAGCCTGGATGAGCTGGGTCCATGGGGGTGAAAACCCTACATCAGGATATAGGGATGGATCCAACAATTTATGGTTATCACAGTCAGGTTCACAGTCCTGGGGAACTGGAAGCATCATCTGTAGCTGCTTCTACACCAAGTTCAACTCCTTGAAGGCTAATGGCCATATCACTGATAAAAATCAGTGTGACCTTAGTGATGTGCTATTGTGGGAGGTGAATGGTGTTCAGGAGGTGGGCAGGAACCTGGAGTCCACCCCTCCCAGAAGGGACCATACAGATTGGTGTGGTACACAGAGATGGGGTGGCTCTGGAGGTTTGCATGGCTGTCGCCTGCTCAGCCGGTCTGGCACCTTCCCAGGTGCTTAATGTTAGTTTATAAAGGGATGGAGAAATGAGGAATTCAGTAAGACCCAGGAATTGCTGTGAGTGAAAAGCAGCTTTACAAATGCAAGAGCAAGACTTGCTGATCATTACCAGGTGAAAAAACATTTTGGTAGATAAATGTGAGCATGTGCAAGTAATCTGAGAATGATGTTGAGTCCTTAGAAAACAAATGCTGGGATATAAGGTACCCGCAACTTTATTTAGCTGTGTCTTGTTCGTGGGTCTGTTTCCCATGTTGAAAGCCTGGTGCTAACCCAGGTCAAGTTATTTTGCTTGGGGTTGTCCTAGCAGTGTTAAAATAGAGCAGTACTGTTAGTGCAGGGTAATGATTTCCACATAGCTGCCTTTAATCCCTTACAACGCATCTGAAAACGCTTTTCCTGTCCTTGAGCCTTAAATTAAACGACTCAGAACATTTGAGGGCAGCATCTGATCTCTCACCCGTTACATTGGGAAAGTGTGATTAGGATTTTCCGTTGCCCAAACAACGTTGTGGCTGTTGGCAGCAGTGCTGCCAGGGTGCCTTGGGATGGCCGCCACCAGCCCGGTGTGCAGGAGCTGCCCATGGCATCATGCTCTGTCAGAGTCATCTCCTAATTATTTCGGATTACCTGGCATTCTGCTGTTCCTGGGAAAAAGGAGTCTCCTTGTGTAAGCATAAATGCTCATCAAGCTTATGACTCGTGCTTCTGTTTGGTGAGCCCCGTGTTTCTCCCATTCTCTTTTGCCTTTAAAAGTGCTAAATAGGACCCAAATTGTGCTGTATCAGCTGAATTTCAGGGTGGTTCGAGTGGAAGCTGTGGCTGGGGTGAGCCTGGCTTTGTTCAGGCCATCCCTGTAAGCTGTATGAGGCTGTCTTGTTTATGCCAAGAACTTTTGGTCACTCTAAAGACCTGATGGTGAAGCTTTGAGTTGTTAAAAGCACTAACTACGAATGGGTTTCGACATGCAAACCTGAGTCTGACTGTGCCTTTAAGTCTAAAGACACCTATAATGACTTTTGGAATACCCAAGTTTAGGCGCATTCTGCTACAGATGGTGTGATCTCTGTTGTTCAGGGGTATGGAAAACTGTGAAACCCCAATTAAGAGGTGTTAACAGTTCTAGTAACTGCATGCTGTAGTTTCGTGCAAAGCATTTTACTGCTATCGCTATTATCTTCTGCAATCAGGATCTCTTTCTGAATCTTGATTCTTATTTACTGGCAAGCTGAAGTGTTCAGGGGTCCTTCAAGCCATGTTTGGCATGTGGGCACCAGAATGGAGCGAAGGGGAATGTCCTAACTGCCTCATCTCAGCAGCAACAAGAGTGTGAATCGGGCTGACTCAATGCAGGGGAAGAAGCACGGAAATAATAATGCTGGTCTCTGCCAATGTAATTAGGCATTTTCATTGTTCTGGGCCTCCAGATGAAATTCTTAATGTGGAAGTAATATACACAGCCCTACATCATGGCAAACAGCGAGTTGGGATTGCTAGGAACGCTGCCCTTCCTGGGAAGGACGATTTCCTTTGTCCCACCAAAACCAGTTGGAAAGACCCACCTAAAACCAAATAATTACAGTAAAGGTTATTTATCAGAACAAGACATCTAGCTATGAGCAGAGTATGTTATACCTTATTGAAAAAGCTGTGATGGTAGTGCTGAGCAGTGGTTTGGAACACACACAGAAAGCTTAAATCCTCAGGGAATGGGTCTAAAGTGTGCCAACGCCAGTGGGAGTCTTTGCTTTCGATAGGTTTTGGATCAGACCCTGAGTTTGGAGAGGTGGGTTTGTGTCCTGACTGGTTTAATATAAAATACCTGAAGTAAACATCACTTCAAGGATTCCTGGGTGCTCCTTATTTTTCACACTTGGCCTCTGCAGATAATTAAACTCAAAGCTGAATGTGGTATGAGCAGGGGCCAGAGTCTGATGTCAAAGGATGCTTGGTCACGGCAAGCGATCTGTGCCTGTCAGAGCACAACCTGTTTTCATTAGGTGATGCGGATTATGACGATAAACAGGATAGTTTGTGTTTGAAACCTTTATCTTCATGCAGTCTCCATCTCCCATCTCAACCTCTGAGCATCCAGAAAAGTCTGTGTATGTGCCTGGTGGCTGTTCCCTGGACCCCTGCAGCTCCCTCCCGCTCCAAGCGCTGGAGATCACATTCCAGCCATGCCCCCAGATGCGGGGAAAAGATGATCAGGCACCTGGAAACCCGCTGGACAGTGGGAGCGTCCGGCTCTGGCCTGGCGGGACTGAAGATGCATTTGTGAATGGAAACTGTATTTTTAGGGCTTTTTTTAATCTGGCATCTGTTGAAAGGGTCAGGGTGACTCATACAGGGCTGTGTAAGCCTTCTCCCTGAAAGGCATGGGTATAATTACTGCTGTAGTTTAGTATATAGACTTGCCAGGGATTGCATATATATTCACATAGATATATATACTCGTATACACATAACCAAAACCTGTTACAGGACTCAGGACCAGAAGGAAGAGGCAAAGCCAGGACCATGCAGAACAAAACCACCACAAGCCTGTCTTCTGATTTCTTGAACTCAGATTGCATCTTAAACTCCACACTAAGTTGAAGCTGGTAGTTCAAGAGGGGTTTCGAGCTTCATGGTTTCAATCGCATGGAGCGGGCATCTCCTCTATTCACTACTGTAACATTTCTGAGGATAATTTCAGTCAAACATGTACATATAGACATTCCCTGGCAGGCCTATATGCTATTGTGTATTTGGGGTTTGTGGTTTGCGTGTGGGTTTTGGTCTGGTTTTGGTTGGGTGGTTTTGTTTGTGTTTTCAGGAGCCTGTTTTTTTGTTGTTTGAGGGCTTTTTGAGTTTGTGGGGGTTTTGTTTTGTTTTGTAAAGTAATTTAATTGGAGCTTCCTTAATTTCCCATTGCAGAGCCGAAGGAAAGACCTGGTCACCCCCTGTTCTAGAAGATGGCAAGGCTCAGGCGTACAGGATCAACATAGAGCCGGAACCACAGGTACGGCAGCAGCAGCCCTGCACAGGCTGGGGAGAGGAGATCCATGTCTGGGTCTGGAAAGCCCTCAGCTCTTTCTGTACCTTCCAGAAGTTAAGGAGTTTCTATGTGTGGGCTTAAAGCGTGATGTTTGCTGAACATCTACGCCTGTGCAGGTCTCGCTGTGCTTTCCTTGGGCTGCTGAAGCCCAGGCTCCCGTGGTGAACAAGATCCCTGAGTGAATCTGGCTTGAACCCAGCTCCATCACTGCCTTCCTCCCAAGCTAGGCTGTGTTGAATCAGCTTGCTGGTGGCACCAGGCGCCCGGGCAGTGCTATGAGGTGGGCAGGACCCAGCACAGACCCCTCCTTGAGGGCAGTAACCTACTTCATGGTCAGCATTGTGTTTGATGGAGCTGTTGGGAGCATTGTGAAGGGTGCTGCCCCATACCTGCCCTGCCTGGAGCAGAGCTCAGCACACCTGGGGTCTGTTCGCTCCTGCTTTGGCTGATGTGCCTCCATCTCTGCTGCTTCCAGCATCCACAGCACCCTCCATCCCATGATGCTGATTCACTTCATGTGGTGTGGGGCTTTCTTACTTTTTTTCCTGTCTCCTATTGTAGAATCACAGACTGAGTTGGGTTGGAAAGGACCTAAAAGCTCATCTAGTTCCAATCCCTGCCACGGAGGATGCCTTCCACTAGAGCAGCTTGCTCCAAGCCCCATCCAGCCTGGCCTTGAACGCTGCCAGGGATGTGAAGCATCCATCTTTTTCTTCCTTCTCTGTTTTGTGGCTTGTCTCTTCCCTTTCTCTTCAGGTCTTTTCCATCAGCATTCTGCCTGTAGCTTGCCCTGCCTTCCCACCCTGTGGTGTCTGAGAGGCAGGGCAAGGACATCTTTGTCTCCAGCAGCATCCTGATACTGGGAGGTGGACAGATCCGGGCAAATCTCCATCTTTTGTACCCATCTCTTGAGTAGCACCTTGTTAGCGAGGTCAAAGATGGCTCTTGTTCACTTCTGGCTCCTTAAAGGGAAGAGGAAAGGTGTTTTCTTCCTTTCTGCCTCTGAACTACCTGACCATAGGGTTTTTGGATGTGTTCCTCTGTGATGCACGCTGAGAGGCATCTGTGGAATGAGGAGGAGACCAGGAGGAGTGTTCAAATGTTGCTTGTATGGTTCCCTTCTCAAAGGTGGTTTGTTTTATGGGTTGTTTCATGAGAGGATTTTCTCCAGCACGTGCATGTGCTGCTGGATTAGCTCTCCTGCTCATATCTAGAGGTGCCCTTTGCGAAGTCCAGGCAGGGGTCCCAAGGTCCCCCCACAGCTCTCCTTTGGCTCAGTCCAGAAGGAATACGAGACCTGCAGGGATGGAAAAGGGCAGGATGATGCTGTAAGGAGTGGTGTTGGCTTCTTTTCCCTTTGGTGAGGTGCGGGCAGAGAGCACCAGCAGCAGAATCTCCACCAAATAATGAGGATAAGTGTGAGGTTTCCCAAACAAGGAGCAGACCTCCATAGTCCCGCCTGGAACCTATTGACTGCAGCAGCCATGTGGAACATGGAAGTATTTTGCATTCCTATAGCGGGCAGAGGGGTTTTCAGCTGCCAGCCCTGCACAGCATCAGCACCAGCAAACCCACCCCAGGGTCACACACCAGCAGCACGTGGCTCTTTCCTGCCATGAGCAGCAGAGCGGGGGGATCTGCGCACTTGGGCTTTGAGTCCTGGCCACGTTTGCTTCATTAATCAATTACAGCAATCTCTCCTGACAGATACTTTTTTCTTAATAGACTTTAATGTGCCTCAAACCCTGTGAATAATGTTAAATGAGGAACAAATGTGCAGGAGTCCCTCTGCCAGATACAACATTTCTGAGGTTTAGTGCAGACTGGTTTTGAATCTGACTATTAATATATGTTACATATGGATCTCTTTAAAAATTAGACAGTTACAAAGACTATAATGAAGGGGGAGAGATGGATTTTCCTGAATCCAGACCTACACTGGAAACATGTAAATCTGGGGAGTGCTCAGCGGGTAGAGCAGATGTGTTTGTGGCAAGGCATTGAGGCGTGTGAACAAGAATAAGCAGGTACAGACAGCAGGTTCATAGCATCATGAAATTAGGGCATGGAGTGGGTTGGAAGGGACCTTGAAGCTCATCCAGTTCCACCCCCTGCCACAGGCAGGGACACCATCCACTAGAGCAGGTTGCTTCAAGCCCCATCCAGCCTGGCCTTGAGCACTGCAAAGGATGGGGCAGCCGCTGGTTTGGCATCCACAGGTTCCTGCTCTTGCTCTCTTTTCGATGGCTATATCCCCCACATTATCTTGCTTAATAGCTTCTTTTCTTTCCCAGAGAGGAGATAAAGGAGGATGCATGAGCATATTAGAATACTCTTGCTGTGACTGACTCCCCAAACTGAGACCGTGCCTTGAGCATGGCTCACGCTGGCTGCCTGGGACATGTGCCAGCAGCTGTCCTAACCCCTGAGTTATTGCTGATGCCCTCACAACTTGAACGATGCTAAGAGTGATCATCAGCACCCAAGGGTCCAGGCCCTCACAGCAGGGATCCCATCCCCTGGGAGCAGAGATGCTGGCCATGGCCGGAGTCCCCTCTGGAGCGATGCCATGTGCTCTGGGCTGTATTCATCCAGCCCCTGTTGCAAAGGCGCTTGTTAGACTGTGAAGAAGAAAAGCCTCATTGTAAAGTAATGGCTTGGCTCAATATGTGTAACCTTTAAGCACACTTCCTCGCTTCTGGGAAAAAACAAACTGCTTTGCAGCCCAGTTCTGCTAGAAATCTGCCCTCGGATCACAGAAGCAGGGCTGGGGCTGCTCCTTTTCAATAAGGGGGTGAGAATTTTGCTCCTTGAAAAGGGTTTTGAGAGCTTTACCCCATGTGGCCTTTCCAGTAATGTGAAGCACATTTTCCTTCTTCCAGGCTTTACTCTATCAACTTTTCCATTGTGCTGGGCAAAGATGTCTTGGAAGTCTTTTGACTTGTGACTCCAGCAGTTCTTGCTGGAGGCCCTGGAAGACGTGAGCATGAGCAGAGTGCCTGAATCTATGTGATTCCTAGGAAATCATGTGCCCTATAATTAGGTATGTTTGTTTATTTAGGTGCAGTGTTTGTCTTGAAGGCAGTGAGGCTTGCAGTTGTCTTTGCTGAGAGAGCTTGGAAGGTATGGACCAGCTGATGACCTCTCCTTTCTTTCTAAATGTGTTTTGGTTTCTCAGTTGAGCTTTGTGGAAAACCCCTACTCAGAGACTAAGAATGTAATCAATCCCCCTTCTAAAAGCTTGTATTAATGCTGTGACTGCAGGGAATCACTGTGCTTGCAACAGAAGATGCTGGATTCAGAGGGAGCTGCTTGTTCACAATCCGAATCGACACTGAACAGGGTTGTAGCAAATCACCTTCATGAAATAATGGGGGGTTTCCAAAGCAGACTTTGGTTTTCAGTTGGTTACACTGCACACATCTGCCCTTAACAGCAAGGACCTATAGAGGAGGGCACAACCTCGGGGACATTCAAACTGACATCCTGAATAAGGAAGAGCCATGTTTCTGGCAGGACCTGCAGGGATGCTGTGGGGTGGCTCAGTGCTCTCCAGCCAAGCAATGCTGTCACCTGGAGTCAGGCTTTCCATCACACTGGAATGACATAACTGCTGATGCATTGGGATCTCTGGTCTCCAGGTATGAAACTGCTGCTGATGTGTTTGGATCTCCAGTCTCTTTTTGCTGCCAGCTCTTTGCTCAGTGTCAGTGTCACTGTGGGCCCCAGCAGATGGAGAGAATGGGATCACCAGTCCATCAGACCCTGGAGATCTCACTGTCTTCAGCTTCTTATAGTGTGAGCTCACTGGTCAAAATACCACCGAGTGGTGCTATTAAGAGGAGAGGATGTTTGCTTCTTGACTGTTACTTTACTGCCAGAATCAGCAGCTTTCTGGCCCTGGACTTTGTGGCAGAGCCCCTTCAGTGCTAATTGACAGCAGATCAAGTGTCTGGCTGGGAGGATAATTGCAGCAGGAATTAATTGGCAGCGCGTAGCCAGAGCTGGAATAGGATGAAAGTGCTCCCAGACCTGGACACTTGGCTAAAATAAGCTACATGGGGTGAAAGGCCGGGTTTCCTCCGGCTGCCGGGAGGGAGAGGCGCTTCCCACAGGTCAGCCCGGTCCTGGTGGGAATGGCATCTCAGTGCCACCCAGCCGGGATGCTGGACGATCCAGTGGCATGGTGTTCTCGGGGCAGGGATGGGGGTGATGGGTCAGTGCTCCTGTCCTTTTTGCTTTGGTCCTCTCTCACGCTCTGCTTCACAAGAAGCAGCTTTACAAATCCAACCAAGGGCTGAGCTCTGAGCCCTGGAGAAGAGCTTGTCTTTTGTTATTAAGGATGAGCGACTCCTCAGTTAATTGACTCCAAATCTTGCTTTTAGTTCTGGACGGGTTGGTGTTGTGCAGGAGATTTCCACACGTCTTTGCAAGGCTTGGCACAGGCCACACTTGTTCCTGTGAGCCAGGGGTTCAATCCTCCTCAATAGAGAGGTGGGATTTTCTTTCTCAGGGTGACAGATCTTCCTTCCTCCTTGTCCCAGGGAGGATGGGCCATGGCTGCTCCTGGGAAAGCTCTTGGAGGACCCTTGGTCCCCATCAGATGGGCATGGGACAGAAGGAGGGGAAGCCGCCTGCTTTGTGAGTTGGGGAAAACAAAGAGGATGAGATAATGCTCTGGCATGGGACAGGCTCCTGGCACATGGGAACTCACAGCTTGTTGTTTGAGGGCTGAGTTAATGGCAGAAACATGCTGAATCCTGACGGCTGCTGTGAGCGGAATCAGCCTTCAACTGAGGGTACTCGGGAAGCGTTTCACACCCAGACATCAGGGGGTTGTACACCGCTAGAACATGCTGGTCTGAGTTACGGGGTGAAGAGGTTGCACACCAGCTGGTGTGCACTTGGGCACGTTTCTTCCCTGCTACATGTTATCAAGTCATTTGAAAGCAAAGGAGTCTCCTCAGTACCAGTGTACCATGTTGAACCATTGTAGCTGTTGCCTTTCATGTGAAATCCTCCAGGTATCTCTAAATGAGTCAGCATCTGTAAGTGATTTTCAACAATCCTGATATATGAAAGAGGTAAAAAGTAGTGTTAAGATAAAGGGGGAAAAAAATGGGGATGGAAACTTAAAAATGGTGTTTCCTTCTGTCCAGGTAATTTAAATAGTTTGTTCTCATTGAAGGTGAACAGGAGCTATACTGGGGTAATAACAATATGGGTTGATTTAGGGAATACTGATGGATAAAGAGCTAACACAGATACATACCGTGTTATTTCACTTGATAACATCGGTTTCAGTGATGCCTCTGTTAACACAGGTAAGGAAACTGCCTGCTTGTGTACTCAGGAATGCTGAGTGTTGGTTAGAAGCCTACATGTAGCTCAGTGTTTCTATTCTTAGCCTTTAGGGACAAATAACTTATCCCATTTCATTTTCCTCGTTGCTTACTTAAGATGAGGAATTGCTCTTTGCAGTCACTTGTGTGACCTGCTGGGGTGACAGCATGTGGAGAGAGGCTGGGAACAGGGGAGGGATGCAGGGAAGGGGGATGCTGGCTGTGGTCCCCAGACTCCTGTGTACCTTACCCTGGTTTTTACTGAAAGAGCCATTCAGATAAGCTCTACTGGTGAAGTTGGAATCTATTGGGTTTAAGCCTGCGATCTGGTACAAGGGTCTATAGGGACAGAACAAGGGAAGGTCAAGATAAGTCTTAGGCAAAAGCTCCTCCCTGTGAGGGTGCTGAGGTGCTGGCACAGGGTGCCCAGAGGAGCTGTGGCTGCTGCATCCACTTTAAGGTTCCTTCAACCCAAACCAGTCTGGGATTCTACCTCCCAATGTATTTCCATTGCTTATGCAGAAGACCTTTGTCTGCAGAGCTCTGCCTGAGGGTGTTTGGAAAATGCAGCCATTCCCTCCTGTGCCCCCAGCTCAGCAGGACTGTGATCCCCAGCTATCTTGCTTTTGTACGCTAGTGTTAATAAACCCAGTACATCTGTACAAAGCCCTCCTCTGTCTGCTTGTCAAACACCCCCCTGCACCCTTGATACTAAAAACATGCCCTCTGCACTGCAGCAGGCGAGATAAATGGAAACACATTTTGATCATTCTTGTTGGGCTCGGGTAACTGTTTTCCATTGCTGTGAGGTTTTAAGAGAGCACTGGTGAGCCAGGTAGCTTAAGGGATGAAGTTGTAGCATCGCAGCTGAGGTCCCTCTTGCACTCTTTAATTCACATGAGGGCTATAGCTGCTCCCAGGGGTGAAGATGTTCATTGAACCCACAGGCATCAAGCCCTTGCTGGGGCCACCGCTGTGATCAGACCAAGGTGGAAGTGTTCATTCCTTAAGGAGCTGTGTAGGTCATCTCTAATAGCGAGAGATCATCCCTGGGTTAGATGCTTGCTGTCCTTGTGCTGTGCAATGTATAGTCCCAAACATGTGCAGAGCTGGAATAGCCTACCCTAAACCCACTTTATTTTAGTAAAACCTCATTTTAAATCAAAGCTGCCTCTTGTGAGAGCCCTCCTCTAGTACAGGGTGGATGTCTTCCTCCTGGAAGCTAAGAAATGCCTAACCATTGTTTAGAAATAGCTTAGAAATTTCCCCGTCCATGCAAATGTGTTTCAGATGACTTTTGTTAAGGCTGTTATAATGCTGTCAAAAATAACGCATCATTTAAATGTACTGTACTATAAATGAATTATAGGAAACATTGAGCTTCTGGTCTCTGGGGCTGTTGCTCCTGATCCCAGTGCTCCCGATGGGGTGAGCCGCAGCCTGGCACTGGGGTGTTCAGCCGAACCCCAGCTCGTGGAGTCATCTGTTTATGGAATTACTGCTGGAACCCAAAGCCAGGCTGCTGAATGTGGACGTACCCGTGTTTTACCTGAGGAAATGGGGGGTTGTGGCTGGAAACTCACACCAACGCGCAGTGGTGGGGCTGACCTCAGCCTGCTCCCTGCTGTAACAGCAGTTACATGGGAAGCACTGGAGACTCTCACATGCTTCAGCTGCAGCTTGCAGGGGTTCCAGCAGGAATTGCAGCATGTCAAACAGAAAGAAACACTTTAAAGTGAGCCTGACTGCTGAGGCCAGGGCCATGAAGCTGAGCAAACCTGAGCGATGCTCACTAGTGCGTGACCCATGGGTGCTTTCAGCATGTCCAAGACCCAGCGCAGGGCTCTGGGGCTCGTTTGGAGCCCCTGTCACAGTGTACTGACAACCAGGCCGCCTCGGGGTACAGAGCATCCTGGGGATGCGGGCTGGGGCTCAGCCAGGCTCCACACTGAGTCATGTTTCATGTGAACATTGTCTGTAGCCTTTTAACTAAAACCCCATCTGATCTTAAGGGTTTGGTCTCTTACTTAGATCTGAAAAATGAATTTGGTGTTTAGCTGATGACTGGGAAAGGAGCAGAGCAGCAAGGACGTGATTGATAAAGCTTTTCTTCAGGCTGTGGTATAGGCTGAAAGAGGAACTTGGCAGGATGTCTGAGACCTGTCTCAGAAAGTAACCCCCACACTGTGTTCATTCAGCTTCAGCAAACTGCACCCAAGCTTTGTGCTTATCTGTTCATCTTCTGAGCTAAATAATGGGATCGTACTTACGAGACCTCTTTAAAGTTAGATTGAAGCCTGCTTGGTCTGTAAAAACAGCACCTCAACAGGACATCTGACCTGTGCTAATGGGGAAACGTGTTAAAATGCGTGCAGCTTTTAACACTTATCCAGCTCTGGGGGCAGCCTTTGACGTTACGTGTTTGCCACAGGATTTCTTCTGCGGCTGTGAGCTGGAGAATCAATCCTGCTCCTGTAAATGTGTTATTTGCATTCGGATGGAAACTGTGCTGTCCATCCCATGTGTGTCCTCTGTGGGTGATCACAAGATTTCCACTTCTGGGTCTTTTGAACCAGTTTATCAGGGACAAAGCACTGTCTTTGCTGTTGAAGAGCTGGGGGGAAGGAGAGGAAGGTTTGCATTGGCTGCATTGCAGTTGTCTTCTGTGCAGACTGAATTTCAGTCGCAAGGGTATAGGTTATTCTAGGAGGTGTCTTCAGGCACATTTGCATGAAAGAGGACTTGAAGCAATGAAGGCAGTAAAATTTCGCCCACATTTTTGTGCTAGGAGAGGTCAGAACCAGGTTGTCAAAATCCGATTGTACCCTTGGCTCAGGGGAAAAGGCAGCCACGGGCAGAAATTGCACTTTTGCTTCAATGAGGTCCTTGCTACATCCTTTCATTTTCTCCTGTTGCCAGCTCTGAGCCCTGGGCAGCCATTGGAGAAGCTGGGGAGCCCATCACCAGGCTGTCTGGGCACACTGAACATCAGGCACAGTGGGGATGGGTCTCAAATCACTGCCCAGCCTTGCAGGAACCATGATGGGTTTGCTCTGAGCTGGTGTTTTCAGGCGTAGCTATTGAGGCAGATTGCCTGATGGTCTTTTAATGATAGTGACATACGTTATCCCAGTCCTGCAGAAAGGATCTGCTGCTCTTCTCTTCCGTGACAGGCAGCTGAGGGACCCATGCCAGGGACATCTTTCAGCTGTATAATGCAGAAGCAGAGAAGTGCTGGTGAGTTCTCTGCAGAATGCAGCTGGGCTCAATTACACAAGCTCAGAGCAAGTAAAACCCTGGTGAGGAGCTGGAATGCTGAGGCTCATCCTGCCACTGCTGCGGTGTGGTCACAGAGGTACCTCTTCCAGGTGACTCCATAGCTAAGGGATGCTTTGACCTCCTGGTGCTCATGTCTCTAATTCACCATTTTGGCAGCAAATGCCTGGCTGACACTGCTCTGGTTTTAGGAGGTGGATCTGAAGCACATCAGACAGAAAACTGCTTTTGGCTGAGCCAAGCCGTTAATGAACTTCAGCTCTGGTTAAGCCTGGTGCAGGGTGTGTTTGTAACAGAGAGCAGGACGGGCTCCCCTGGGCTTAGGAGGATAAACATCTCACAGGCAATCCCTGCACTGGGAACTAGAGCTGCTGCTGGTCCTGTCCCTGCAGATCATCTCCCACCACGTCACAAGGGGGCTCCAGAATGGGCTTGGGGCTTAGGGATGTGATTGTGGAGCTGTGTTCAGCTCTGCAGCTCCCAGGTCTGCTCCCAAGGAAAGCTATTGAAGTCCTTCCACATCAGGCCATGTGTGCCGGTGTTTGCAGGGAGGTTGTAGGAGCCTCTAATTGGCGTTTTAAACTATCGGCCTTCAGGTCTGATCTCTGATAGTCTGGAAAATGAGATGAACTATTTTGTGTGTACTTCTGTCCGTTTAAGGATCTTGATTTGAAACACTGCACAGTGGGCATTGCCTGAGGGTGCCCATCACACATCATGGTGGATCAGAACTGTAGCCATACACAAACCACCCCAAAATCCACCTGCTCCCTGGCACTGGGGCTTCAAACAGCTCCTTCCTGGCTCTGCCTTGTGTGTATCCATGTGGGGTGGCTGTGTGGATCGTGTCTGCCAGGAGTGGGAGGCTTGGGCTCCAGGAGCTCCAAATGCTGTGTGTCAGCTTGGTTACACTCCATAGCTGATGGTCCTGGAAGGCAAGCGTGAGAAACCAGGTTGCACGTTTCTGTTTCATAGGGGAAGGCGTTCTCCTCGGTGGAGCTTTGCAGGCCAGCTCTTGGGAAGGGTTTGCAAACCCTTCTCGTTTAAGAGAGGCCGTAAAAAGCAGGAAGAAAAACCAGCACAGAAAAGCAAATTAGATCCTGAAGAGGGGGGAATTTTAACTGATCTTGAACCTGAGGACTGGAAGGAAATCATCTGGTTCTGGGTTCTTGAGGATGAATGCGCGAGGGCTGTGAATGCAGAGGTCTGGCAGCCTTTGCGATGAGGCTGTCCTGAAGAGGATTTTGTGCAGCAGGAAAGGAGCATGGCAGAGAAACTGAGCGACAAGGAAGGCAAAGACCAGTGTGCACTGAGGGGTGAATGCTTCCTGTGTTAGCTGCCCCCAAGACCAAGTACAGCCCCCAGAGCCTGCAAGGAACTTGGTGGAAGAGCCTGAGGGACATCCATGGTATTGATCTGGTGGGTGTCAGAAGGAGCCTGTTGATCCCTATGGATGCTGCTGGCTCACCTGTGGCTTTATAACCCTTTTACAACCTGTGAGGGCAGCTCATCCTTATGCAGTGGAGCAATGTAAGGGTGAGCTGGCACCACCATGAGCATCCTCTTCGCACAGGGTTAGTGAGGTGGTGAACAAAGGAACTCTGCAGTGCAGGGAGGGCTCTGAAATGCCGTTTCCATCACCAGTCTCTCATGCCTTTTGAAGAGAGCCCAAGTAATAAGTTTTGGCTTTATAGCAGCGTTTGCTTTTGATGTGCAAATTGCTGAGCTTAGCAGGGACAAATGGGCAATGCTTTATAAGTTACCTTGGATTAAAGCAAGTCTGTGGAGATTGTTCTCTAGGTCCTTTGATGGTTTCCATTCCAGAAATAACCAGTCCCATGCTCCCAGTATCCTGGTGCAGAGGAGCCTGTGGGGTCCAAGGGAAGGAGAACAGAGGATCCTGCCCTGTCCTCTGCAGGCAGAGGCTTCAGTTACTGTGTCCCTCAGACCAAGTGTGCATCAATGCATGGGTAATTAATGATAATGGATGTCTAAAAGCATAGCTCTGTAGCTCTCAATAGCTTGCCAGACAGCACTTTGCTCCCTGAAATGTTTATGATCCTTCTTTTCCTCCCTGTGTCATGGTTGAAAGAGTTTTCTTTATTTCCCTTGAACTAATGTAAATCTGAGAATTGAAAACCCATAGCCTGGCTTCATATATGTGTATATATATGTGAAGAATATAAATCGGGGAATAGTTAAAACTGTATTATTCCTGGCAGCTAAACTCCTTTTTTAATAAACACTTTGATTTCTTGTTTTGGAAGCAGTTTTGCCCATGTGTGTGTGCAACAGTGTGGAAGGAGCAGTGCAGAGAGGGCTTGGGATGGCTGCTGAGCCTTTTGAGGTGTTGGAAGTACCAGGAGCTTGCTGGAGTCTGCCGCTTTTCAGTGGGTGGCAGGAAAAGTATGTAGTTACGCCTGGTTCTTATCAATCACAGAATCCCAGACTGGTTTTGGTTGGAAGGGACCTTAAAGCTCCTCCAGCTCCAGCCCTTGCCAGGGCAGGGACACCTTCCATAGAGCAGTTGCTCCAAGCCCCTGTGTCCAACCTGGCCTTGAGCACTGCAGGGATGGG
>JANRGW010033173.1:0-58799 GCA_024733675.1 Psilopsiagon aymara
TATGAGGAAAGGTTGGGAGGACTGGGATTGTTCAGCCTTGAGAAAAGAAGGCTCAGGGGAGACCTTATCACCACATTCCAGTATTTGTAGCCAACCTTTGAAGAAGATTGTAGGGAGGCTCGCGTTTTATAAGGAGTCATATGGAAAAGATGAGGTGTATCGGATACAAGTTAGTCCTGGGGACATTCCGATTAGACACAAGAGGAAAATGTTTCACAATTTACACAATCAGCCATTGGAATAATCTCCCTAGGGAAGTGGTTGCCTCCCCAGTGTTGGACACCTTTAAGATTCAGCTGGACAGGGTGGTGGGACATCTTGTCTAGGCCGTAGTTTTAGCAAGAAAGATTGGACCAGATTGTTTTTGAGGTCCCTTCCAACCTCCTATTCTGTGATATTGTTCAGAACAACTTGAGAAGGGTTTGGTGACAGCTAAAATAACTGGATGGTCTGGGCAGGGACTAGTGCCTGACCTTAAAGAAGGGAGACTCAAGGGTTACAGTAAGAGTGAAGGAAAGGAAGAGCTGCCATGCTGGTTTAGGAAGCATCTACTTGTCTTGGGCTTCAGACCATATTGGTGCAGAGAAAGATGGGAGATGAGAAGTGCTGTTAATCTTCCCCCAGCTGCTGTGAGACAAGGCCAGCTGAGCAAGTAACTAGAAAAGTGCCTGAGATGCAGCATTTTCCTAAGCATTCAGTTGGGTGATTATTTCAGGCAGAACTCTGAAAAATGAGGTCACTTTGTTGAGGACTAGAATAGGCTCATGACTGATGTGCTTGAGGTGTGAACAGAGCAAGTTGAGGCTGTATGCACCAGCTTTATAAGCAGACAGGCCCGAGGCACAGCTCAGAATCAAAACATCACTCCTTCAAGAGTCTGTGTTTGTATAGTCACCAGCCTGGGCTTGGAGAGGTACAGCAGGAAGGTGTGTTTGCCATCTACCAGACTGGATCATGTAGGCAAAAATTACAGCTGCCCAAGCTGTGGAGCGGTTGGGGGGGCTGGAACACTTCCACCCTCTTTCTAGCCTGTCAGACACCGTTAATCTAGTTCTGTGACTGCTTTCCCTGTATATTTCTGTGAAACTGCTTCCTGCATTTATAGCCCAGAGCAGAAGTTTTGAAAGAGCTGAGGGTGGTAATTTACAGCTAGCTAAATTTCCAGGTCCTCTCAAAGATAGCGTATGTACTGCTTCAGACAAAACTGAACAGCTTCCTTATTTGTGTGGATGTTCTTAAGTCTCCCTCTCTGAAGTGCTGTAGCTTATCATGAGGCCAACTTTAAAATCAAAGCCATGAGATTAAATTGTTGATCAGTCTTTCTGTTGCATTGCTCGAATAGCTTGTGTGCGTTGCAGCAGGGGGGAAGGCAGCAGGGGAGGGTGGCAGGAGAATTGTAGAGCACTGTTGAGGCTCCAGAATTAGCTGTTTAAAGATTAACGTACAAGGGAAAGTTATGTACTTGCTTAGGGGCTGGGTCAGATGTGAAACCGAGATTTGATAACCCCTGAAGGAAAAAAAAACAGAATCAGACCCATGGGTCTCGCAGTACTGCATCAAAGGAACAAGCTTGCTTGTAAGAGGAAAAGATAAATGCAGCTAGAGTAGAGATCAGCAATGTAGGTCTGTGTTCTTCAGGCTCTAATAAAAATATGTGGACCTTCAAGTTTACTTTAGTATTTATCGGTGTATTTGAAGAAATTTGATCAAACTCAAAACTCCACTGAACACATTTAACTAAATGTGTTTTGTGACTGCTAATACTGTAGAGGATACATGTTTCATAATGCTTGCCATAACTTGGTTCAATGTGTGTTGTGGGATGCGTTGGCAGCATTTCCTTTAGTTCAGTATTTTAGTTGTAACTTGGCTGATTTCAGAAATGCAAGTATATATCTAGTTTTCAAGGATATATTCTTGTCCAAGTGTTCTCTCCTTTTACATGTAGCACGCACTCTGGTTCTGTCGCCCTCTCTAGTTTTCACTCAGGTTTTCATTTTAATTTAGTCTTTCTCCTTAGCTCTCAAACTCTTTGTCAGCCTAATGCCAGGAAGTTCAGGGGTGGTTGTGGGTCTGTGGTGGTTTGTTGGTCTGTTTTTTTTGGCTGGGGGAGTATGTTCAGCTACCAATTATAATTAGGCTTAAAATAGACCTTTTGAAAAAGAGAGAACTTAGTATATAGATGCAACTAGATGTTTCCTCTTTTGTGTTTGGGAAGTGAAAATACCTGGTTGTTGTTTTAAGTCTGACCCCAGTTCTAGTTGTATGGAATGGTCAACCTCACAGAACATGAAACCAACCTGAAAGTCAAAGTAATGGACTTTTTTTTTTATGATTCAGTGTAAGCTATGTGTAAATTCTTTTGGTTTATATTTCAAATGTGCTGTATTACTAAACACTGTAAAACAAAACTGTTACTATGGTTTAGTGAGTTTCTGTGCTGACTTCAGAACTGTTCATGATACTTTCTCTTGATGGCATTCCTTCCCTCCAACGTATCAACTGAGCCACCCAGCTTGGTGTCATCAGCAAACTTGCTGAGGGCGCACTTAATCCCACTGTCCATGTCACCAGCAAAGATGTTGAACAAGACAGGTCCCAACACCGACCCCTGAGGGACACCACTTGTTACTGTTTTCCAGTAATGAGTTTTCCAGTTGTTTCCAACTGGACATTGAGCCGTTGATCACAACTCATTTGCTGCCAGGAAGTGTCTGACAAGGTCTTTGCAAGTGTTTCATCTCTGTTTCTAAAATTTTTAGCAACTGCTAAGGTATGGTGAAGGTTGAAAGGAACAGTTATGCCGCTGAGTTGAGTTACTGTGGATGTTGGTCTAGGGATGCAGAAGTACTGCTAGTGCTCATTCTTAGCCCTCTTCACCTACCTAAATCTTTTGTCACAGATATTACCTTCAAACTTCAGATTATGCTTCTGCAGTCTGTTTTGGGTACTGGTCTTCAGTGGTGACTGTATGTGAATAATAACACAGGAGTTCTTGGGATAGCTATCCAGATAGAAATGGAGTTGAGGGGAGAAGGAATCACACCTGTGGCTGAGCAGGGGAAATCCCATCAGAGAGCTCACGTCTGGCCATCTGGCAGGTCATAGAGGCTTGGAAAAAAGGGCCACCACCATCAGCATTGTGCCCACCAGGAGCTATTACAATCTCTGCAGTGCAGGGCAGTCAGGGGATACCTGCAAGCTGTGAGGCGCTCTGTGTGATGGATGTGTCTCTGATACCTTCCTGGTTCTATGAGTATGCCTGGACTAGTGTAGGATGCAAGCTGGCAAGTGAACAAGCAAGCTGACTGCAAGTGGGACTCCCCAGTTTGGCTTGTTGACCAGCAGCACTGTGGTGACTTGGACATCCTGCATCTGTGTGCACACGGACTGTTGCCGTTCTTAGTGATGCTTCCCAGCCCAAACGAGTGCTGATGGGGATTATTGTGGTTTTGAATAGATAGGTCATCTGTTCTGGTGTTTGTGGGATCATCACTGCTTCCAAAAGCATCCTGGAGTCATGACAGAGCCAAAGGTGTGGTGTAAAAGCTTTCCTGAGCTCAAACCTGGGTGCTGCTCCACGTCTTGCTCTGCTGGGTTTTGTGCTGAGTACCAGCTCACCTCTTTGAAGGCAGAGACTGACGCCTTCTGTAGACCAAGATCTACATTGTGTTGGTAATTTCTTTCTAACTGAATCCAATGACTGGGTAATTAAATAGCTGTGTAACAAAACAGCTAACAGCCTGGTGCCATTAACCTACCTGGTTTTACATGAAGCCGACACCTTTTGAGTTCTGTGCTTAAAAGTAAGAAGCCTTAGGTTTTCTCTGTAAAAGTCAACACTCAGCCCTGGTAGCTAAAAGGCTTATCCTCCTTAGCCTGCCAAAGACACCTCATTAGTCAGTTTTCCCATATTGCCCTGGTAACTGTTTGTTGTTTGTGCACTAGAGGGCTTCCTCAGGATCTGGGTTCTTCCAGAGGCTGCTGAAAGAGCATTGCTATGTGGGGGAATGAGAAAGGCGCTCAGTGGGAGTGAGGCAATATCCATCATGCTCATAGAGGTACTCCTGAACTCTCACTGCAAACATTAGCTGAAGGACAGGTGCACAATCACCTGGATGAATATACAATTGAAATAACTAAGCCCTGTTGAACTGTTTGTCTTTCAGCTCCTGCAGGCAATTCAGACTCCTCTTGAGCCTTTGTGTTGGAAAGGAAAGGCTGCCTTGTTCTTGCAGATTGTTTGCCTGTGTTGCAACAAACCTGGTTACTGATGCCTGGGCATACTTTGATTGATGCACAGATCAAATGACTGTTGGGAGTGGCTTTTGGGTGACGTTCCATTTACAGTGATGTCAGCAAAAGATTTTAAAATATTCAGGTGTGGCATAATCTGCCAATTAAACTGATTAGTGCTCTGGCTGAGGCCTGAGAAGCAGCTCTGCTTCACGGCTGTGCTTATTGAACTCTTACTTACTGCCTTTGTCTCGCCTTGCACTAGACTTCTACCTAGTTCACTGCAGCATGTTGTGGTAGAATACCATACCAAGGGCTATGTGCTAGCTCTCTTGCTGTCTGGGAAAGCTGCTACCAGCTCACCAATGTCCCTGACCACTTGGAAGCTGTGACACTGGAAGAAGACCTGTGACTCCTGTGGGATTAGGATGGAGTGTCTCGCAGCTCTGCTGGCAGAGCTGAAAGCTAGCCAGGAGGCAATGCAGGCTGGGCAGAAGGAGCTAAAGAATGATGTGGAAACGTCCCAGAAGGAAATCAGGACAGTGTTAGCACTGCAGAGGAGCCAGCAACAGGTGAAAGAGGATCTCCGAGCAGAGGTTAAGTCCAGTCACTTGGATATCAGAACTGTGCTTGAAGAAATCCAGCGAGTAAGAGAAGAAATGGAAGCTCGATTAAATACTCAGGCTGATCTGGTCTTACTGATCAAAGAAGTGAGCACCAATTTAACATGTGTAGACAAAGCTTTCCAGAAAATGGAAGAGAGGCAGAAAGTTTTTACCAGCCTGCATCTTCCCACGAGAGAAAATGTTGGGGAAGGATTTTTCTTTGAAAGACGCTTATACAACTCACACATGGGTTTTGAAAAACCTGTGGAAGCTAACAGTTTGGATGAGGAATGTGAGAAGAAGGTGGTCAGGGGTAAGAGAATGGTGGCTGTGAAAGTGCGGAGAGAGAAATGAGGCTGTTCCTACTTGTGCTTGTCAAATCATTTGTTCAGGCTATTGGGAATGCTTTTAAGAAATGCAATTTTTTAGAAATTTAATCTCTTGCTTAAAAAACCCTAATTGTGGCTGGTGTAGACATTAATACACAGACCTTCCTAGTACACGGGAACAAAGGAAGGCTTCAGTTTGGCTCTGCAAACCAAAAAGTGGTTGATAGATGGTTCATCTAGTAATCCAGCAACAGTGCACAAGATAGAGAGGATCAGGAAACCAGTGGTACCAGGCAAGCTCTGAGATTAAAGTACAATGTCAAGTACTGGGGCAGTACCCCTGCACCTAAATGTAACTTTAACAAAACGCACCCTAATGTACAGACAGTTGTGTATTTCTTGCTTCTGAATGCCTGTTATCTAGAGAAGCTGTTCATGTGAAACAGTTTTCTTCATTGAAAAGCTTGGGATGGGTTTCCCTAAGGAACTGGAGTTGACTGCTGCCATCTCCATAGTGACTGTAGAGGGGGTGGGAGGATTTTTGGACTTTTTCCAAGGTCAGGGGTTATTCTTTTGCCAGGGAGGTTTCGAATCTTCTGTGAATGATTCAGTGATCAAAAGGCTTTGCAAAATCCCTGCTGATTTTTGTTTTGGTGATTCTTTCCAGTTACTGTGCTACATGCGGTACTTACGAATCTGATTTCAGTCTTCAGAAACTGAGCATTTCAGCTAGATTTGGTGCAGTGGTTTCGAGCCTGGAGAGGAGTCCAGCGTATGGGTGGAAATTGTTCTGCTTTACAAGTGTGACTGTATAAAGGTGACAAGTAAAAAGGCCGGTGTGAGGAGGACTTTGGCTGGCAACCAGTACTGTCTTTAGAGTTCATCAGTGATGTGTTGTATCAGTGATTAGACTTATGATGCTTTTGTTTTAATGAAAGCATGGGTTTTGTTTTGGCATCACAGCATGCCTTCTATACGTATCTGGAAACACTCTCTCAATGCCCAGAGGTATGTAGGACATAAATAAGCATTGGAGTGTCACTGGTGTTAATCTGTAGAGGCAGTTCATGCTACAGAGCGCTCATGCTAGCAGAGAAACGCTTTTCAACATTTGAAGTGGCTGCGTGAGGCACATGTCTATGATAAATTCCCAACAGGAATGTCACTGTATTTCTCTAGTGCCTGTTTTTTGTTCAGCTTTTTTTAGTATAGTATCCAGGGCTGGCTTGGTTGGATGTTTGAATGAGCTTCTAGGAAAGGATGGAGTAGTCTGGGCACCTTGATAAAAGCAATGGTATGAAACTGGGAAACTGATAAAGGCTGGCTGAATGCTGGAAACAGTGGGTATCTGTAGTCCTGTGTCATTTGTGGTTAGCTGCTTTATTTTAAATAACTTTATTAGGTGTGATAGGTATGATGTAATATTTTTTCCAGAATAAAAATTGTCTGCAGACCGTTGTTCAGGTTTAACACAGCTCTGTCAAGAGTCCTGCAAATGGATGTAAAAGCCATTTCATATAGTTAATTAAATGATGACATTAGCATCTGTATCAGTGGATTTACCCGGTACCCTTAAATCAAGAAGAGTGCTCTGGTTCTCCACTTACTCTAAGTGCAGCATTCAGGAAGGGAGGTGGAATATATGAGAGAGTAGGAGCATGTGAGGCAGGAGGGCAGGGAAGGACTGACTGTACATGTTTATTCTCTGCTCTTTTTCCCCTCTCTCCTTGATTGCCTCTTGTGATTTTTTTGAAGGAGCATTAGAAGGTAACCAGTATTTTCCTGAGCACAGTATTCTCCACAAGGTTGCTGGAAATCTGACATAATTGCTCTCAAATGTGAACTGTCATTCTTAAAGAGGTCTATTCAAAGGTCATTATGTCTGCACTGTGAGAAAAGAAGTGGTCATATTAGTTAAAATGGTGGTGAAAATAAGCAGAAAAAATAGCCAGAACGGTCAGCCAACCGTGATCTTTTTTGCCTACAGATTCGTATTCTGACTTGGGTTATCATGTTGATACATCTTTTAACAGCTCTACTATGAAACTGCAAGGTGATATTTTTCTAACTGAAAGTATACCCTTTAGCAGTCAGCATCTCCTGGACAGAAGTGTAGTGAAATCTGAAAGAACACAAGAGCAATTGAACATGATAAAGCAACGTGCAGACAATTCCCAAACTATGAGGGGTGACAGAAAATCTTGCATAGAGAGGATGTATTTAGAAAATTAGTAGGCTCAGGAGGCACTTCATACTCGATTCAGTGAGAGAGGCACAGAGAACAGTAGTATTTTGAACAGGAAACTTGTTTTCAAATGCTTTGAAAACAAGCGAAGGCTGTGCAAGACTGATGTAGTAATGCAACAGTTGATGTGTCAGTGAGACTAACATTAACTGAGAAGCAAAGCTTTTGTTATTAATACTGTCCCAGTTATGTGATTGAACCTTACACTGCTGGGACTCTTCCAGAGTCACTTGACGACCTTCAAGTGCTTGGGCTTCAGAAAGGATTCAGTTGGTTAGTTTGTCCCCCTTCTTTTCCAACATTCCTGTGGTTCTTTTCTCTAAATCTCACCTCTCAGG
This sequence comes from Psilopsiagon aymara, assembly GCA_024733675.1. Classification (NCBI taxonomy): domain Eukaryota; kingdom Metazoa; phylum Chordata; class Aves; order Psittaciformes; family Psittacidae; genus Psilopsiagon; species Psilopsiagon aymara. The sequence goes on from JANRGW010033173.1 coordinate 7,754, forward strand.
TTTTTTCACTTTATCTGGAAGGAATCTTGTTAAGCTGAAACTGTACAAAGTAATCTGCTTAGATGTTTTCATTAAATCGCCAAGGGATATTTATGTATTGCATCAGCCTTTTATTGCAAAAGTGTTTGCTCGTTCCCTGTGTGATCAAATGGGGAAGATTGGCCCTATCTGCACAGCAATACTGTACTCCCTTTCCAGTCTGAAGGCAGCAGAGAAACCTGCAACCTCTGTGATGTTTGCAAGTCAAGTGCTGGATTATGTGATGTGGTTTGCTCTGACATGAGGTGATTGTGTACTGTGAAGGGATTGAGGTTGTAGCATAAGTAGGAATATTAAATCAGCGATGTAATTCTTGGACTGTGAATAGTGGCAGTGAAAACTTGAAATACATTCATTTTAGAGCATCTTTAAAAGTCTCATCCTTATGACTGAAATTGCTGACACAGAAATGCTGCAAGACTCCTAGTTAATAGAGCTGAAACGTGAGCTGCAAAGAGGGGAGTTTTACAACAAAATTTTGAAAGCAAGGAAAAGACCAAGTAAATGTAGGGAAAATGTTTTGGTTTGGTTTTTTTTTCACCAGTACTTTAGAGGGCAGGAGATACGGCATGTTGCAAACAAAAGTGGTCAACTCTTGCATTAGGAATAAGTTATTGGTTAGGTAGGATGATGGCGATCTTGCATTTTATGACAGTATTTATTCAGAGCACAGTGTGAAGAGTGTGCTGGAAAGTAAGCCACAGAATATATGAAGGTGAGAATGAACTGCAAAACATTATGTACAAGGTTTTGGTGCTAGAAATCAAACTGGCAGGTGACAGTATGTGCTCTGCAGTGCTATTGAAATAACCCTTTCTCCAAGTCGGTGTTTCAGAAGTTTATAAGAATTCATAACTACTTTCTTTTGTATCTGTGCTTTAAGTGTTGGTGAGATAATTCAACGGAAGTTGCATATTAATTAGCTATTGTTGGTTTTTCAGTTGACAAGGGCAAGCAGCGGAGTCCCAGGAGCTCCTGCATACCTACTCAAGCCTCCTCAGATGTGCATTCGCTTGGCACAAAAGCAGCCGAGCTGACACAGTACAAAACAAAATGTGAGACCCAAAGTGGAATCATCCTGCAGCTGAAAAGATTTCTGACAAGCAGCAACCAGAAGTTTGAAGCGTTAACAGTTGTGATCCAGCACCTGCAATCTGAGGTAAAAACTCACAGCTAAGCAATTTGGGCTTTAATTGTTTGAACTCTTCTCAACAAGGGCTTCTGAACATGCTAATGTACCGATACAGAACATCTGTTTCCATTCCAGTGGTTTTTGTTTTCCTGTGGAAGCAGCAGTAAACCTGCTCCTGGCATCAGTTGGATAGAAAAAAACCCTGACTGTGGGGTTTATGGCCTCTTTGCAGCTTCACATCCTTTTTAAAAGATGAGGTTTTGAATGTTTGTAGTCATAGGGTCCTTCAGGTTTGAGTATCATTCCAAGTATATACTTTAAGTTCTGCCCTTGTAGGAAAGATTTGTTTCAACAAGTAATCTGCATGACCTTGCTTTGTTATCTGACATTGGATAGAAGAGTGTGCAAGGGGTAGATCTGGTTTTGAGCTATTCAGAATAAAGCATGAGTTATAATGGTTTTATTTATTGAATCCAATAGTGTTACTATTGGTGTCTTAAAATTGTCAACATGTCATTTAAAAAAAAATTTGAAATGCCCCTGGAATTTCGAATGGAATTTATCTGATGTGGACTAGTGTTTATTCGTTCTAGTCTGTTTGACATGCATAATGACCACATCAGTTTGATGCTATACTAGAAACTTTTGGTCTGCCTTGAAAATCTTTGAGAGAAGAAAAATGTGAAGTTACGGAAATTATAGCAGTAATGGATTTATACAGCAATTGGTGATGCAGGCTTTAATAGCAGTTTCTCTTGCATTTGTAACTAATGTCACAAGATTGGTATCAATTTTATACCAGCTGTTCTGATATATGGCAGGTTTTACAGGCTGGTGTATTGAAAATAGACTGAGTTGTCTTAGTGCGCTGCTAGAAATGTAACGTTCTCTTCTTGTGGGATAATAATCTGCTTGCTCTCCTACAGTTATACTGCATTTAAGCCCAAGCCTGGTTCAGCTCTAAGAGCAGTGACTCTTAGGCAGATTTGTGGATTTGGTGGGGTGGGGCTTTTTAAACTCTTGAACGGAACACCTTTCTCTGCTAAGGAACTAGTTCAAGAGCTTCAAAGCAATCTGAAAGGTGATTTTTGGATGCCTGTCATCTGATACGAATTGTGAAATTTATATGTGAAATTCTCACTGCTAACCTGTGCAATCTTCTAATTACTGTATAATAAGCACCTTGACTGGGAATGGCTATTTAAAAAAAAGGGGGTGGGGGGGAGTATTGAGGTGGAGGAAGAGAACTGCATACAGGAAACTGATCATTTTGCTCTTCCTCTTCATTATTCTTTTGAAGGTGGAATGAAAAAAGAAATTGTATTTCTGTTAAATTGTGTAAAATTAGAAGCCTTGGAGCGTGAAGTCTAAGGCTGTGAAGCTGGGCTAACTATGGCACACTGATGTACTTTTATACCAGTTATTGGTATTGAGGCTTTCTCTCCTTTCCCAGGGTTAAGACAACACTTGCTGAAGAGTCACTGTTTTGTTGCGTACTTACTGTAGGGCTGAGAAGGACTCTTCTGCCATGGTGGTATAAGGAATACTCAAGAATCTGCTAGTTAGCTGGGGGAGCATCCTGTCGGATTTCTGTGTTCCAGGGAACACTGAAGCGTTACCTTGCTTTTGTGGTTTGTTTTGGTTTTGTTTATTGGGATTTTTTTTCCTTTATGGTGATGCATGAAGTCTGGTGAGCTAATATGATCTCAACTGGCCGTACATTTATTTTTCTTGGGGATCCCTTCGATGTAATTTTCAAACTCTTTGGATAAACTTGGGCTGAAATTTGGCATTAAGTTTTAGTTCGTAAGGCCGGGGCTCATAGCTTAACTACTGCAGAGCCAACTGAGAGTAGCTTCAGCTTTTCTCTTTAAAAATATGAAAAATCATGCTGAGCTGATTACATCAAGAACAGAACTGTGCTTTCATTTCTTCCAGTAGAGTAAGTGCAAAGCAACACAAAGAAGTGTAAGCTGATGAACCAGCTTGCTTGCTGCAACCCCGGGGAGGTCCTGCTCTCACCTTCCCAGAGCAAGAGAGTTTCCTTGGTAGGTTAGCAACATGGACCATCTGAATGTGCGGTCAGAGTCAGTTTGAGGGTGCAGTGGGGTCAAGGACAGGATGCTTGGCCAAATGGAGAGAAGAGCTGGAGTGAGCTGTTAGGTCACTTTGAGGCTGTGCAGCCCAGCCCTAGCTTCTTGGTACAACCTGCCCCAGCCTCTCCTGCTTTCTCTGCAAAGCTGTGGATTTATTTGGGTTTGCTTTCCTTTTTTATCCCGAAGATGTCCCAGTGAATCCCGATTGCATGTATGTCTGAAGTTACTTCTTATGAGCTCATTTGAAATGGGATATGGCTGTGAACGAAATCAGGGCTTGCTGGCAATGACTTGTGTTAAGAATGCAGCCAGCCCATCTGAAGTGAAGTCGAGAGCCTGCTGTTGAAGGGTTAAAGGAGATTGAGCAATGCTGCTGATGCTTTTTCTAGCCGAGCAGGAATCTCTCACAAAACTCTGCCCAAGCTCAAACCTGTTTGTTACAAGCATTATCTTGGAGCTGTCAATATTAACAGCTGCCTCTGATAATACCTTCACAGTCAAGCTGTCAGGCTTTGTTTAGGGGGTTTCTGTGCTTTTCATTTTAGAACGAGTCTAAAAATTCAGAAATTAAAATTTATTCTGGATTTAAAAGTCCTAGAAACCTGGTTACTGCATGGCAGGAGCTACTGCTGCACTGGTTAATGCCAGATGAGAACCTTTTTGGCATCGATGGCAATGAATAGCGTGTGGCTTATGAGAACACCATGCTGTATTGAGTTTTTCTGTTTAGACAGCTGTATGTGCATGGGCAGTGTAAGAGCCATGTGTCAAACTGTGGGCTAATCACAAAAGCAAGCTTAGTCTTTCTAGACTACTGCTCCCCTCCTCATCCCCTGGTAATTCCTGTGACCTCACAACTGTTTTCCTGTTTGTTAAGCTCAAATGAGAAAGGAAAAGTGGCAGTACAGAGGAAATGGTGCAATCAGCCATTTACAGTAAGTACATGAAGTGCCAAGGAAAGCTGTTTTCCGCTTGCACCCCTGTGTTTGAGTTGATCTTTTAGCAACCCTGGTATTCATTGTGCATATTCATTTTGAATGTATTTCTTATCCCTTCAAGTGACAAATGTTTCACAGAGGCTTTAAATATATGGTTTAGCCCATCTGTGCAAAGTCAGGTTATGGATGTGCTCCCACAGCCTTGCCCTTTCTTCTGTAGCCCTCATGTCTGCGTGGGCTGGTGCTCCCCTGGCCTTGAGGAGCCAGTTCAGGCATCCAGTCAGGAAGGAAAAACGACGATGGGCCTAGTTTTATAGGTCTGTCCATACCAAAGTGTTATGGGTATGCCCCTGTGCAGTGGTTCACTGTGGGAAGGAGTGGGAGAGAGGAGCCACCAGTGCTGGGGTGGCAACATGTACCTCAGAGGTCTGCAGCTGTGGGCAGAAGTCAGATGCTCCCTTGGGAAGGAAAAATCCCAACCTCTGATGGTTTTTGTGATGTTTTGTGAAAGTACATCACCAGTCATGGTAACTCCTTCGTGAGCTCCTGCTTCTAACCCAAGTGGTGCTCAGCCCCTTGCCCTGCCTCAGGGCTGCTGCCTGCAGGGCTGTGTGACCGCTGCAGCTGGGGACCCTGAACCTCAAACTTGCTGCCGTATAGAAACTCTGACGTGTTTGGGGTGGAGTGTGTTTGTTTCAGCAGCACAGTACCTGCTTGGTTTAAATCTGGTTTTGACTGTTTAAGGGAGGTTTAGCTTTAGAATGAAACAGTCCTGGGTGGTTAGTGACATGAACAGCTGTGTGACTGTTCAGAGTGTGAATTGACAAGTACTACCTTTTCTATCTTATTTTAATGCAGAAATTGCCATATTCAGAGCTGCTCAGGCAGTTTAGATGGTGGAGTGTTTAATTACGATAAACACCTGTTTCTGTTCTTCTAGTTTAATAAATGAATCTAATTAAGTGTTTTGAGACCTCTCAACAGATTCTGCTATAGAAATGAGCTTCAAATTTGTGTGTGTACCACAAGGTGCTACAGAGATGAACAGAAACTAAGTTCCACTTACGTGCTTCTCTTGGTATGGTTATGGGAAGACTGATATTTACAGTTCCAGCTTTACTTTGAAATGACCATGGTGACATCTTCAAAAAGGTTCCTTGATAAACACTATTTGAGAGGCTATAGAGTCTTGACAATAGTATGCAGATACCACTAATTGTGGATGTGACACAGGAATGTGCTAGTAATTGTGTGGCTGGAACAGGCTTCAGTGTCCTAGGTGGAAATAGGAATTAACCATTAGCATATGAGCTACTATAACTGGAATTTCCTGACATGTGGATGAATGTAAGAGTTGAGACAGTAGTTTTCTTGGGAACTTCTTAGCACTTTAAAGAGGAGGGGTTTTCCATCTTGGAATACATGGATACACATATCAGAAAAAATTATCCTGGCCTTTACCGAAGTTCAGCAGAAAATATTTATCAAATAAGAAATGCAAATCTAGCTTAAGGAACAGAGGAGCTCACACTGCATCACTAACCCCAAAACCAGTTACAGTGAAAGGAAGAGGTCTGGAACAGTCAAATTTTTGACCTATAAATTCAAACTATATTGGCAGGCCTATTGTTTAGGACAGCTGGCTTTGACTTAAAATTTGTAGGTTTGATTTTCTAGAACCTAACATCACACCTGGCCAGGTGACATTGGGATTTTCATCCAAAGGTGTACTTCTGCTCTTTAAACATGGCCTCCCAAAATGTGGTTGTAACTTCTTACAAGAGAGAATAAGGATATTTAATTTAGCTACTTTTTTGTTCAGATTTTAAAAAATAAGTCACTTAGAAGTCAAAAGATAATATCCTGAATTTGAGGAATTCAACTCATCTGTTTAGTAAAGGAGAGTATTTCAGTAATAATACAGTAGCTTTCCCTTGTAAGGCAAAACCTACACTGTTGCAGCTTGCATCTGACACATAGCTGTTGGGAAGCAAGGAAGCTTCAAGTGATTCTCAAGGTCCCTACAACATGTGGCAGCTGCTGGACAAGAGTATTTCTGGCAACAGGTTGAAGATTTGCGAGTTCTAACATCAGAGAAAGATTTTAATCCATTAATTACTGTGAAACTAGGCTCTCTTGAAAATAACTTTTTAGAGGACGCCTAAGTTAAGCAATTTATTGGGCACATTTGGGCACTCGGGATGGATTACAGCTGGAGAGGCTTAGGAGTCCCTGTTGATAACTACTGCTAGCAAAAGGTATCATGAGAAAAGACATCTTTGGAACAAACTTGGTATTTCAGGCACCCAATGTTGCTTTCCACGAAGAGGTTGATCTTCTTGACTGCCTTGTTATTTCTCTTCTTTTTTTCTGTTTGTTTTTTTTTTTTTTTTTTCCTCTCTCCAAGAGGATGCAGAATTAATGACAGTAGCAAACTTAGATGTATCTGTTGCGACATCAAAATTAAAGGGAGTAATTAGTGGAAAAAAGAAAAGAGCATCATTGCTTCTTGTTTCTCTCTTTAGTGTTGTACTGCCTTTCATAATTAAACCTAAACAGCCTTAAACATGGGATGATTCAAAGAAAATACGGTAGTACGCTCAAGCATAGGATCTCATTCTAACATTTCAGAGAACTTTATAAAGCTAATTACAGTTTTATAGATGTGAGAACTTAAGTTATGAGAGTATGACTTGTCAGGGCTGCATGGTAACTGATGGAGCCTTTCTGTAACACTCAGATGAACGGACTCAAAAAAACTAGAAAATACAAAGTAGTAAGCAGTTGGTAGGGTAAACTTATTATGCAATTGGAATTTTTATAGGGAAGGAGGAAGTCTTTCTATGTGACAACTTGTAAAGTTGTTTCATGAAGGTGAACATCACTTCTAAATGAAAAAACAAAGATCCCATATGAGTATAAGATCACATGTAAAGCTTGTGAAAGCATAAAGAGCCTGCAAGCATACAGCTGGTGTTAAATGTATAGTGACTCATAGTAATCCTGTTTAGCTGGTTCTCTCTTTAGTGTTTCACATGCTAAACATTAGGGAACAAACATCTGACTCTCCATAAATGTACCTAGCAAATAAAATATTAGAAATAACAGTGGGTCTCTAGCAGCTAATGATATAAGTTTTGTATTCTGAGGCTTAATTGAATTCTGAGATAATAGGGTAAAAGCTGACTGCTTATTTCATTTGGTAAGGAGGCACTGCATAACACTAACAAGGCCAAGAGTAATGTGGCAGTAGTCATTTCACTGCATATTTATTGATTGGAGATGTTTAATGATATGTTTAGTTCATTGCAGTAATAGTCTGCTGCTCCTTTCAAACATATACGTGAAGCAGAGGGTGTACATCCTGTTGTTGGGCCACTTCTTTGGCTCAGCATTTGGTAGTTAGCTGGCTCATTTCTTTAGCTTGCTTTTGCATCTAAGTGATATGAAAGGAATGACATTTAAAAGGGTTTTTAAATGGGGTGAGGGGCAGGTGAGTTTAAAAAAAGAAAAAAATCTAAACTTGCTTGAAATATTTCTTTAGAGGATGGTGTTTTGCCAGCAAAGAAGGAACAGGGTCTGATACAAATACTGTGATATAAGGACCAAAATAAGCAAAGTAAATCTCATACTGCATAGTGGATATGAATGGCCCTTTTGTTACCCCTCATCATTACTTCCCGGCTGTAGCTGACGCCACATGAGTGACTGAATTTTATGCAAAGATGTGACTCAGTTTCTACATTACAGCCAATGGTGATGCTCATCCTTTCATGAGTGGTGCAGTACAAGGATGGAGTAGGCTTCAATTTCCGATGCTGTTCTGTAAGAGCAGCCTCAGATGAGAAAGACTTATCCTATATTGGTATCTATTGACAACTAGAACTGTACCAGTATTAAACAATATTTAAGTAATGATCTTTTCTTCCATACAGTCTAAGCGTGTCTCCTGTAAGGTCTAAGCGCATGTTACAGAAGTGCTTGCAAATAACCACAATTTATTATTATGTTTTTAAGATGCTCAGTGTTTCTAAGTTTGATTTTCGGAGTAAGTGCTTGTGGTTTGACAGCACATGGCTTTCAAATATCAAGCTTTCCTTTCCCAGAATAAAATTAATTTGGCCCTCTATATGACTGTAAACCACATTTAGAATCATAGAAACATAGAATAGTTAGAGTTAGAAAGGACCTTAAGTAAAACACATTTAAGTGCTTCCACTCTTTGCTGGGCTGATGAATTTTTGGTTTACATGCCTTGAACAAAGCTTATTTAGTCTGGTCTAATAAAATGCTTTTTAAAAAAGCATTGCAGTGTTTTTATATTTAACACTTAATGTTCTCCTCTAAGTTTTGACTTTTGAAATGACTTGTTTACAAACTATATTGCTGATAAAATTAAAAGGTTCATTTACAGCCTTCCAGATCAGAGGTGCTTCCACCTATCAGTTCTGCCTTTGACAGGTATAGTTGCTGCCCTTTGCGTGACACTCGGGGATGTTTGCCCATATGCTATGGAATGCTTCATACCAGCATTGTTTGGGCCTTTCCCCACCTTCTCTGGGCAGGGCCCACATCACATCCCAGCACTACGAGCACTATATATATAGTGGTTGATATATATATATTTCAATATATATTTATATCCTATATATATTGTTATATATTTTTTTATATATATACATATATCTCACATCCCAGCACTATATATGGCTGATGTATGTTTGTGTCATGGAGAAAGTCCCATGACATAACATGATTCCCTGGGATATTTCCTACCTAGAAGAGGGTTGTGTTTGTTCTTTTGCAATGCACCAGTGCTCTGCAGTTTTTGGTTCCAGCAATGCATAATGCCTATTCTGAACCTGTTAACGGCTAGAAAATATAAGGTTTCAAATGAGTACAATTTTGAGGTATTGGTGTGACATAGCTGCTTGAAATTAAAAACAAAACACTGAACAAACACATGTTTTGGTATATAAATGTGAACTTTTCAGTGTTGGTGCCTGTGAATTCTTCCTTCTCTAGGATAACTCCAGAAGAGTATACCTTTTATTTCCAGAGGGAATGTGGTGGTTTAAAATGTGAACAGCGATGTCTGGCTAATTAATATCAGATGGGTTTGGTCACGCATACTCAAACCTCATTTTTCTGCAGTGGTTTGCTCTTTTACATTGAGTAGGTGTTGAAGGACTTGTAGCTCTTAATGTGGAAACAAAACTTGCAGAATAGGGCTTTTCAGCCAGCCAGGGCCTATCTATAGCTCTCAAAGCCCTGACTTGCAGGTAGAGCATGGGGCACCCACAGCTCCTGGATTTGGGATCTGCAAAAGAGTTATGGGATGCTCGAAGAGTAACCACCCGTTCCAGCTTGAGGAGTGCTCATAACCTGAACTCTCAGAGGTGTCTTGTGTCTTATTTGTGTGAAGATTTGGTATAGGTACACAGCCAGGAAGGCTGATTGCTTACATGCTTGGTAGAAGTGCCTCTTTTGTTCATTCTAAGATGTGGACGTGTGTAGAGCTTCCCGCTTTCAAACCAGAGTGTTGGAAACTGTTCAGACATTGATGTGTCTTCACCCTTGTTATCTAAAATGACCCTAGGCTAGACTGTTTGAGTCTCAAGAGGTAGCAAAAAAGCTGGTTGCCAGGAAAAATACTCTTAAGCCCGTATCCAGGCTACGTAACTGCCAGTAACATAAACATGAGTGACAAGTTCTGTAATTTATTCCATTCCTGCCTTGGTCATTTATGTGATCTTGAAACTGCTGTATCCTCCAAGCCCTCACCTTGAATATTGCCTGGTTCCATCCAGTTGTAGTGGTGCATACCAGACCTTTTCGAGTGTCCTTGCTATGGGCACACATCCCTCTAGACTTGCTTATCAAAGTTTCAGAACTGCCTAATCTTCCTCAGCACAAGAAATGTCCAAGTCTCCTTCTTTATGCTGAGGATTTCACTGTAGCATGTGATCGCAGAGGTGCACCACCCCAGTACTGCCTGTGGCAAGGCTTTGATCCCCAGCCTCTCTTCTTGTTCCTTCCTACAGTTTCCGTGTGTATGGTGGTGGAAAAGTTTTGGCTAAAACTCAACCAGATTTCTTGTGCACCTACGATAGATTCTTCTGAACTAAGAAAAAGAGCTTCCCAGTAATCTACATGATCTTGGCATAAACTCATAAATTGTGCTAGAAACAGCTTTAAATTTGTATGAAGGTCTTTCTTGGGTCACTGACGGCAAAACAAAAATGAACCTTATTACCAGACTTATCTGGATAAGTGAACAATGCCAGAATTGCTCAGTCCTGTATGCTTCCATCCTGGTCCTGCTTCTTCAATTTCTGGTACTGATTTCTCAAGTAGAATCTGGTAAAGGATAAACAAGAAGGTTGCTTGATATTCTAGCCCAAAGCACGTGCATACCTGAGGGTGGCCCTTACTGGATTATTCAAGCAGGCTTCAATATTTCACTGTGTTTTGGGTCTGGCAAACAGTCCTGTTTTTTTGGGGAGACCCCCATACCTGGAGCTTCACTTCTCCCCCATCAAAGCTAAATGAACTGCTTTTCAGTCTGCCTACTTCATATGGTTGCTTAACCATATGAGCAACTTACTTAAGGCTGGCAGTCTCTATGTCTAGCTCTGAGTATATTCTTTAGCAGAAGGTGATAATAAGTCTGTCTGGATTTCTTGATTTGCTGAACTATGAATGGACAAGCAGGAGGTTGAGGCACAAAGTCAATCAGCACCAGTAAAAAGCCACAGGGCTAAGAGCAGCAGAAAGCAAGAAATGTTAAAAAAATATAGTAAGGCAACATTATTTGATTTTATTTTGTGGTTTTAGTCTCAGTCTCTGTCAGTCCTTGGTATATCCTGATCTCCTGTGCCCTTGTCAAATTGCTTTACCTACAAATACAAAATACGTGGATTGTGAAGTGGCTCTTTGGAAACACTAACTAAAATCATCAGTGTTTCCAAAGGGCCTGCAGTGTGGTCCAGCTGCTGAGCTGATGGGGGAGGATTTGAGTTGTTTTATGAACAGAGTGGACTGGAAGTAATAAGGTTCAGGGATGACTTTTTGAGAATTAGGATAAAGAATGAATATGCAAACCAAGGGGAGGGTGAACATAAAATCTCCTACATGTGGTTTGTACATTACTTTGGTAGTGGACGAAGTTACTATAAAAGCATTGGGAAATCCCATATGGAGCCTGCAGCATGAAAATGAAAGTGCTTTGGTAGTTACCTTGCTTGCACATCCATTATGTGGCTGTGTCCTAGTGTGCGAGGATGCAGCTCAATCCCCACTGCAGCGTTCAGGTTTTCATCAGTGGATGCTGTGTCAGTAGCCAGAGCTGGTGATGAGTAGGAGCGAGATGACTCATCTGTCGTTCCTGACCAGGGGAGAACAGGGCGAGCCCTTTCCATAGCTGAGCTCTCTACTCTCCTGAGGATTTGCTGTGGAGAAGAGGTGTGGTTTTCAGTCTTAGACCACTGCCACTTGCAGAAGACATCCAAGTGCTTAATGTACAACTGCAGCGCAGCTACTTAATACCAGTGTGATAGTGTCCATGTAACTATTAAGTATTAGAAGGGGATCTTTCCCCACGCAAGGTCAAAACCAAGTATTCCTATTAAAGAGTTGCCTTTCCTTCTAACCTGCCTTTTCAGCTGCAGAGTAATTTCCTGTAACTTGCAGCAGATGAGAGTGCATAGCATAAAAATCACTCATTTTGATTAGTATTATGTCAGGTCTTAATATATCACTGTTTTCTCGGTGCTCTTTCCTTCTGTTCTTATGCATGATGCATTTTATTGCTTTATTTGCTGTGCAGGCATGCAGTGAGTGTTGCCTACCCCCAGCATAGGGTGCTTTTAAAGATGTTAGTCGGGGGTCAAGCTGCGGCCAGAGTGATGGGGGGCAAATGGGGAATCTGGGGCAAAGGTAAGGTTTTCCCTGGGGAAAACCAGGTGCAGGCGTGGCCGTGCCAGTGTGCAAACTCATCTATTGTGGTCAATGGTGGAAGAGCGCATGTGATATTGGGGCCAGTGCATTGTTATTGTTTTCCTCTGATGTATCCTAGCTGAAGGAAATCATGCAAAGTGAGTTTCAAGCTCTTTGCGTGCTCTGGGGCTGTGAACAGGAGCCGGGGCATTGACAGCAGCAGAGCTACTGTATCTGTGGGTCTCCCATTCAGCTCGGGCCTCCCGTGGCTTATTTTTGCATCAATAAATTAAGTGTGAAAGCAGCGTACGGGAAGCATGGAACGGCTAAAAATAAGGTCCATTATCTACGGAGAAGGGCAGCATTCCCTTTGCGATCCCGGCTGCAGTTCGAGCAAGCGGAGATCGATCAGTGTAATGTCTGGGGCTCGCCTTTCAGAAAAGAAGGGCTGTGGCTTTAAGTAAGCGCTGGCTGGCTGTGCCAATTGCAGAAGCTGCAGTATCTGCCGCTGCCGGAGCCATCGGCACGGAAGCGGGATAACCTGCGGAGGCAAGGTCCAGCCTCGCCGCTCGGCCGCAGCCGGTGCCGCCACCTGCGCGTCGCCTATGAGGGGCCGGGGGGCGAGCGGGGGGCTGCCGGCGCTGGAAGATGGGCTGCGCCAGCAGCAAACTGTGCCTCTATTCCCAGTGTGCTGCAGCAAGGGTAACCGGGGTTTGGTTCGCACTGCTTTTGCCAGGGCAGGGAGCTGGACGGGAGCGTGGGCTGAGTGAGCAAGGTGAACGCGCCCTGGCAGCGGGAAGCCCGGCCCTTGTCACCTCCGGGCCTGGGTGCCAGGTGCTGGTTGCCGAGTCACTGAGCGGCTCTGCTGTGGCTGTGCCTGAGCTGTCCCCAGGGGTGCGGGTCTGGGGGCAGAGGAGCCTGACGGCCGCCTTCCCCTGCCTGGAGGCGGCCCCTAGGGCAGGGCAGGGAAATGGGTGCTTCTGCGTATTTTAGCACAGATTTGCAGTGATTTTGTGAGTATGAAAACCATCATCTGTCTTAAAATTAAGAACTGCCAGCAGCGGGGTGGGTTGTGATCAACTTTGCACAGGGCTGTGCCTTTTCTTCATGGAAGACTGAGCATTTAGGGAAGTTCTGGGGTTTGTGTACGCTTAAGATAAATATTTAATGCATGCCTCTGACATATACCACACTTGTGCCCTCGGCAGCTATCAGTTGATTTGTTCTGGAGGCTTATATTGCTACGCCCATCATAAAATATATAATTAATTGCTGCAAAGTGATTGTACTGCTATCCTGGAAAAAGCTATTCTTTGTTTTAAAGTGTAACTTCCTTAACAACAGAAGAACATCTGTGTATTTTGTAACAGCAGAGCTGTTATCCTAAATGATTCATTTCTTGGCTCCTTGCTTCTCTTGTTTTCCTGCAGAAGACATGTAAGTTAATTATTGGAAGGTGCCCTGCTCAGATCACTAGTAACCAAATGTTTGGGTTTGTGTTGGTTCTTTTCCTCTGCAGAGGGAGGAAGCACTGAAGCAGCGCAAAGAGTTATCTCAAGAACTGGTTAACCTTCGAGGAGAACTAGGTAAGAGTTTATTTTTGTACTCTGCATGAGAACAGAAATGCAGCAAAACAGAGCTGCGGAGAGCCAGATGCCCCGGTATTGTAATGGCAGTCATTTAATTCCCTGCCTGAATTCTTCTCAGATGCATTTCTCTGGGGCCTGACAGTGTGACCCCAGGTTCACCGGATTCCTGGCACTGATCTGACTGAGCCTAGTGGGGCCTCCTTGAAAAACATGCGTCTGATGACCAAAGCTCTCACTTCCTTAAGAATGGGAGGATGGCTGACAGTACATGCAGTTCTGTTAATCCCTAATTTATTGGTGTGCTGTCTTCTAGAGAACTGTTGGCAAAGATCCATAAACCTGTAAAATATGCTCTGCAAAATCTACATTTTGCCTTAATGGCTTGTAGGTGAATGAGTGTAAAATTAACGGAAGGAAATGCTATCAGGCTAATGAGATTCAGTCTTTGAACTCATCCTAGTGGACAGCTGTAATGTGAAATTAAGCGGTTGTGTGCAGGGGTTGGTTGTGCTAACTTTGAAGCTTGATTTAACTGTGTTTAATGGTAACTTCATGCAACTTGTTTGACCTCAAAGCAGAATCATCTTGTGCAGTGCAAAAAGTCATTGGGTTGAAAATGTTAGCACTTGGAAGTGAAGCTGGCATTTTACAAAACTACACTTCTTTTATGATGAAGCCCCTTTAAATAAGAGAGAAAGAAAAGAAAGCTTTGAAAGCAGAAGTAATACATGTGGAGCAGTTTAAGATATGTCACTTGTTATTGAAAAGTTGTAGTTGTTTATTTTTGCATACTTTGGAAGCTGAGTATTGTGTCAGCCAAACTTCAACGTGGGTGTAGGTCTTGTTACAAGGAGGTGGTGTATTTAATGCTCAAATTTATTTTTTAGCCCTGATTAAGGCAGGCATTCCTCGGAGTTGGAAGTGGGGTGGGGAGGGAGAGGTCTTCCCTTCCCCACTGCTGAAGCAATGAGTACAGCTTCTCTACTTGTCACTATTACTGTCATCCAATTTAGAGGGTTATGTTAAAATGCAGCTTTGGGGGAGCTTTGTTTGGTGCTGCATAAAATTGCAAATGTGTGAATAGGGAGTATGACAGGCAGGGAAAGCCTTAAAACCTGAGTAGGTAGATAAGAGCACCAAAGATACTGGAGATATGTGTAGCATTTACTTTCTTGGAAGCATAGTACTAAAAGGCTGAGGGTTTTCTAGAGGTTAGTGCAGTCTGGCATCTGCCAAGCTGCAGCTTCTAACCTTCTTACTGATGGAGCACCTGGCTCACTGCTCTGCAGTAGTTTCAGGCAGGTTTTGATAGGGGTGGCTTGAAAGAGCCTGGCTTTCGTCTGCCTTTTCATCGCTCTGTCCTGCCCTGTGCCAGCCCTGCTGCCTGGGCAGCTGTGCACCCAGCTGTGCAGTGAGCTGCCTGGGGACCTGAGCCAGCTGAGAACTGGTGGCTTGAAGTGCTCTTTTGCCAAAGCTGCCTTGGCCTGGTGCAGAGTGGGGCTAGAGGAGCACTGGTGCTGGAGCAGGGGAGGGGGGAGAAGCAGCAGGATGGGGGGTTGTGTCCCATATCATCTGCAGCCAGCCCTTCTTCCACCCTGAAGTGATGACAGAACTAGACTCTTAGTGTGGAAACGGGCTTCTTGCTTTCCTACAAACTTGTGTTACAAACATTATAAACTAGATTTATTTTTTTATGTACATACACGTGACTTTCTGGATAAACCCATTTGTTTACCTTATAATGAAAAGGACTTCACAAGGGTTGCTATATAGCAAGAAGCTCTTTATCCTTCCATGCGTGTTTTCAGTATGATTTTTCCTTTATCAACCTAGGTACTATGTTTAGGATTTACCAGGAAAGGGAAAATTCAGCTTAGATGGGCAGACCAAATAGGGTTTGGGTTTTTTGTTTGTTTGTTTTGAAAGCTTAATTCTTTCTAAGGGTGCCTCACTCTTAAATGAGCTTCCTGCTAACTTGTTACCTTCCAGCTTTGATTAACAGCATGCAGAGCTCATATGTAGGACTCCTGATGCAAGAATATGCCATTCAGTAGATAGATAACTAGAAAAAAACCCCATCTAATGCAACAGAGCTTGATGGATGTGTGATGCCTGAGCACACAGAGCTGTCAGCCAGGGATGCTGGCTGTTGTGCTGCTGGACAAGGTCATCGGCCGTTCCTCTCACAGAGCGCATCTTACTGGGTAAGCTCCGCAGGAGCATTGGAATGGCAGCCTCAGGCTCACTTCCCTTTGTGCGCTTTCCAGACCATGGTTTCAGCAAAGCATTTATCTTCATGCAGCTCCTTTGTCTTAACCACGTCACATGTCTAGCCTGTCTGTACTTCTCCCCTCAGCTTGTAAACGGGATTTAATCAGAAAATGAAGACTACACAGGTCTTTAATTCTATCTACCTTTAAAAATATTTGTTTGGGGGTCTTTCAAGTTAAAAAACAAAACAAATCCAGCCAGAGCACATTTGTTGACAAGGTGAGAGAAAAGCATTCTTGTAGTGATAGCTTTAACTAAAAATAATCTGTTTAAATACACACCTACTAATCAGCTTTCTGTTGCCACTGTTAAATGGATATAGCTGAACTTACGGTTTCCATGGGATATTTTGATGGAAGTACTGTGAACTTTGATTCGCAGTATCATCTAGGCATTGATTGGCTCGGAAAGTACATTTAGAATCTCATTTTGGCTGTGTGGACACTCATGCATGTTCCATGGAGTCTCCTCTGCTGTTTCGCAGCTTGGGAACAGGCAGTGTAGAATGAGGAACCTGGTACCAGCCCAGTGTAGAGTGTGTCCTGTGTGTTGCTGAGTAGGAGGATCATTCAATCACCTGCAGCTTGCACCCACCATGATTTGGACTCCTCAGTTTCCTAAGCTCCTTGATTTACCTTGCAAAACCAAAGTGGCTTGCTGTCAGATTGTCTGTTTTGCTGAGTTATTCTGAATGACCCTTTCTCCCAAAATACCTCTTTGTATGATGATTTGAATAGGCATTACAATCTCAGAATCTGCCTTTTGCAGTGACTGTGTGGCTGTGCAGAGTGTGGGGTGGATGGTTACCAGGCACTGCCTTCTGCTTTGTTCCTTAACACCTCCAGCTACAGAGACTGTACTCTGCAGTTTGAATGTAAATGCCTTAGTTCTGAGACCCTGGAGTAGGTACAGATGTTTGTCACCTTCACAATTAAGATGCAAGCTACTGTGTAAATAATTTCTGGTTACTTATTTAATTGCGTAAGTAGAAATTACAAGAGCTGCATGTTTCTGGAGAGGTACAGGACAACTCCTCTAAACTAATTGCACCCCAAATTGTTTGGGAGCCCCTTTGCAACCACACTGGACACGATGCAGTTCAGTGCAGCTATGCAGGTGCAAAGCTGGCTCAGCCCGTGCCTGCCTTGGCCTGCTGAAAGTTGCCACTTGTGAGCTGAAGAGGTTTCTGTGTACCCAGCACAGCCAGCCAAATGCCTGACCCCTCTCCCTCTCCTCCATTTGCTGTTGCTATTTGTAAGCAATATTTTCTTCAAAATACCTTCATGCCATTTTTTTATTGATAAATGACCTTTAGAATGTTTTGGAGATTGGGTTAAAGAAGGCTGTTGTGTTTTATGGACAGATAGAGTGACTGTGGTTTGGTTTTCGGTTTTGGCGGTTCCCTAAAAACACCTAATACCAGGTGGACATTTCTACCAATTATTTGAGGCAGGGCTTAACTTGCAGCAGGTCATACACTTGCCTGCCTCCTGGCACTCTGGTGTTTGCAGCATTAGAGGATAGGAGCTTACTTCCTGGCAGGTGTGTGAATGTTTCACACATGCATTCAACCATACCCACTTCAGTGTAGCTTACAGCGTGCATTTCTGGTCTACCTGCCTCTTTTCAACTTGCCCAAGAACAAAACCATGAAATGTGGCTTGACATCCCGGAGTATAATATATTATAGAAGTAACACCAAGAGAAACTTCGCCATAAACATGAAAGCCTCTTTGCGTAGAAGAATTTCCAATATTGAGAATCTGCCAAAACCATCAATTAATTGCTGGATAACAAAAGAAAAAAATATGGAGAAGGAAATGAGCCTTTTTGTCTGTAGTAGGCTTAGTGGTCAGTGGAACATCACAATAGATCTTGCAGTGTGAAATAACAAAGAGCAATAAAGTAACACCATGTTAAATACTCAGTTTTCTGGTAATTACCCCTTTTCACATCCCCCACATCTATTAAAATGCTGCTAGTTTACTATTCTAGTGACCTCTGTTTCAAAATCTCAGACAGTCTAATGGCATTTCATAAATCATAACCAGAGCAGGGAGTGACCTAGACTATTTTATGAAGATAGCTGTTGTTTCAAAACAATTCAGGATTCAAGAAAAAAAGATCCATTATGGTTTATCTTCTTAGAGCTATGATTATGATGACCTTTATGGAATTCAAGTTGAAAAATGGTTTTATGTAAGCAGTTTAGCCATAAGGACTGAATTAGATGATGAATGTTTTATAGGTAAAATAAGAAAAAACCCTAAATGTTGTGAGAAGGAGATACTGCACAATTGTGAGGTCTTGTCTCTTGGCTCCTTCTAGTGAAAATATGAAAGAGGTTTCTTGGGAGTACCAAGGCAACTCTTGCAGTCCTCTCCTTGAGCTGGTGCTGCTGCTCATGTGGTTTGGATCTGCTGCCATTTGCAGGATTGCAGGGAGTTGCCACGTGCCTGGTTCTCCACATTTTTGCGGCATTTGGTTTTATGGCTTGGCACATACAGAGCTTTGCAATGAAATGCCCAAGATGCAGGTGGCCACCATCAGCTACGACAGGTGAATGTTAATTTTGCACAACAGAACTGGCATTCCTGATCTGAAGATAAGTTCTTGCCAAATCTCAGAAACTTCCTGTGGTTGCCACAGGCTGTGCTTCAGCCCTAAAGATGCAGGCTTTTCGTTTGTATTAGGCGGGTGTTAGGAAGCTTAAAGTTACAAATTAATATTGCTTCCTTTTGTAATAATATAGGGAGAGACAGTGTTGTCTGCTTGGGAGGAGAGGCTTTACAAATTAATATTGCTTCCTTTTGTAATAATATAATATTAATATTGCTTCCTTTTGTAATAAATTAATATTGCTTCCTTTTGTAATAATATAGGGAGAGACAGTGTTGTCTGCTTGGGAGGAGAGGCTGGGGCAACCAAGTGTGGCCAAATATTAATGGCTTTGCTATTTGAATAACTAAGTAAATCTTGCTTCTGGCTGCCAAGTACTCCATTCCATCTGCTCCATCTTTAAAGCTTCAAGCTGGTTAGTGTTACAGATGAGATTGAACAACTTAACGGATAAATGATGGCACATCTCTTCATCTTTATGGCTTGATTTTTCTCTCAAGTGCTGTTGGGGTTTTTTTTGCTTAAGTTCTGTGGTCTGTTCTAATGCATGGCATAATGTAGATGTGGAATTGCTGACAGAAGCACTTTAAGGAAGGAAAGGAAGCACAGTAGTTGTGTACAAAAACTCTGAAGTGTGCCCTTCACATGTTTCTGAAATGGATGAGAAATTGAAACAGAGATTTTGTGTGTTCTGCTGGGGAAAAGCACATGTTTCAGTTACAGGTTTTTGTTCAAAATTAAGCACCAGTTCAACAAGAAAACTCTTGAGTAGCCGTCAGGGTTGTTAATCAGAAGTTTTGCAGCATCTCCTTACAGTAGATGAACTGCCAAACTAAGGAATTGTTTTTTTCATGGCTTGTCCCTCTCTTGTAACAAAGCAATGTACAGTCATAAAATACATGATTTGGTCTGGAAAATCATAGGGCTGTGCAAAGTATTGCTGCAGACACCCGAATCTCAAGTAGAGGGCAAACTTCAGTTTACAGGACTTCTTATGATTTCAAAGCGACGGTTTCTCAGTGGGTGCTTTTGCTGACGTTTCTCACGCTACCATAACATCAGGGGCTTACTGGTTGCGTGAAGATTCTGCTCCTTGTGGGGATGGCAGGGAGTTAGGTCAGGCTTGCGATGTGCAAGGAAGCATTGGAGCTACCAGCTCTGTGAGGCCAGGTGTTACCTTTGAGGTAACGCAGCATTCGACTGCCAGTGCCAGTTTGAAGTTTCTGTTTGCCTTTGTAACATTAGTATTCTCATAAATGCGCACTGCAGACTGGCCCAAGGAGAGCTGATGTGTCTGTTTTCTTTGACAAAGGTGTGGTTTGCTATTTGCTTTTTCATGAAGTGTTTTGCATCATCTGAAGTTCTGCGTGCTGATGTTTGAAGATAAGGTGATAGGCAGCACATTCTTCTGGCTAAATGGAGGCAAAGGAATGGCTCTGGCATTACAAATAAAGAACTGGATGCTTGCTTCTTCCTTTGTTGGTTTTAAAGTGGATCATTTGAAGCATTTTGCGACAGTTATCACAAATGAGGCATAGGAGTTGCCTGCTTCTCAGCTATATTCCTCTTCCTCGACTAGAGAGGGTCAGATGCCTTCCGCATGCGGTTGGCTGTGTAATACCTGTTTGGCTCACTGCCTGGTTCCTTGCATTGTAAAAGTCCTCTGCCTATAACGTTTTCTCTTCCCCCAAACCTGACAATGTATGTTCAATGTATGTAGTATGTTCAGTAACTTTAAGCCAATGCAATGTAATAGAAGTATGAATGCTAATTTTTTAGAGATTTGTGGAAGGAGTAAAGACAGGGCAATAAAACCCTTCCTTGGTGGTGGTATAGGAAATACAGGGAACTGTGGAATCTGCTTGGCTTGCACAGAATGTTGTAGTACATTTGAGCCCTTAGTTGCATTGTTGCCAGTCATGGGATGAGCAGCTTGGTTTAAATCTGCCCTGATCAGCAGCTCTCTGACACAGACCTAACACAGAGCTAAGACTGCTGTTAAAACTTACTTGGGTAGACGCACACACAGATTGATTCCCATGCAGTCGAGCTCCCGCTCTTACACTCTGTAGGTCAACTGCAAGTACAAGGTGATAGTAGGAGAGCCAGGACTTCCTTACAGCTTCATTAAAGGAAAGTGCAATATCATTTATTGAGTTATTTGCACTTAATGAGCTGTAACAAAGAAGGAATCCCACATGTGTGTAATTTAAGGCATTCTGCAGGGGCAGGCTGCTTTCCCTAGAGCCCAGCCCCCTACTGCTTCAGGAATTGGTCCTTGAAGACACTGTGATTTACGTATGTTAAGGCTGAAGACACAGCTGTGATGAGAACTGAGTGTACTGCCTTTACAAAAATCCTTGAATCTTCCCATGCTTTTCCACAGAGTTTATATCTGGACTATTCAGGCAGTGTGCCAGGCTGCTGTAAAGCACGTGTACCTGTGACTTGTCCCGTTTGACCCAAGGTCAAGTTAGCATTTTAGTTGATTTTTCTCTTAAGCAGACACTCACCTGACCAATTCATTTTCAACCCATGCACTACAGTTTGTATGGAAGCAGTTTAGCATAAGCTCAGCGAAACTACACTTGTGTTGGAGGTCCTGTTCCACCTTGCTTCCAGGCTTTGGGTGCAGCTGGAACTGCATGAGGCACTTGCTCCAGTCATATAGGAAAAGGATTCTTCCTATTTGGACCTGTCTGGCTAGAGTCAGGAATGCTAAATTTCAAACTCAGAAGTACAAGTTACTAACTTCCGTTTCATCTTATAATCAGCTGCAGATCTAGGGAGACAAACCAAGGCAGTTGTCTTAACTGGCCTGTGTTAATATAAACAAAGAGAACTACATGGCATTTCTTTCTCTTGATACTCTTGCACTTTCTGCCTGAAACTATTCTGTATCTCATGTATTTAAATATCTTGGGCACACATGTTAGCACCTTTCAGATTGGCAGTTCTGTATTGGGCAGCCCAAGTTAGGCTAGAATTGCTTCTGTGCCACGTGTCTGAGCGTAACATGTTGAGTAGATGGTCTTCAGGACATAAAGACTTTCAAATCTAGCTAAGTGGTTTATATATCAAAAAGTGAAGTACTCTGATAAATACGCTTCTGAAATGGGATCAAATTAGGTGAAGTAGCAAATCCAATTAATTTTTTTATTGCAGCACTCCAGTGTCTCTTGAGACATTCATTCCTCTTTGTCATGACAAACCATCACACTTGTGCTTTCTGTGTAAGTTCCTGGTTTAAATAGATTTAATTAATTCTCAGCATAAGAAGCACTTAATTCAGTATTTTTGCAGAGATCTTTCCATGTGTCCTTGGAGGAGGCACTCATTTCATGGCTAAATTATGTTTGTCCATGTATAACCATGTTGCTGTGCAGTCTGTATCCTTAATACTTTGTAACGAAGATGGTGACATTGGCATTGAATTTGACGCAATTACTTTTTTCTGTTTTGACATCTTTAGTAACCACTTCTGCAGCTTGCGAGAAATTGGAGAGAGACAGGAACGAACTGCAAGTTGCTTATGAAGGGTTTTTGCAGAAGTTAAATGAGCAACATCACAATGATTTGACTGAGTTGGAGGAGAGGCTTAAACAGTTTTACACCTCGGAATGTGAGAAACTCCAAAGCATATGTATTGAAGAAGCTGAGAAGTACAAAGCGCAACTCCAGGAGCAGGTTTGTAACCTTCAAAGTAGAAGTGTTCTCCAGCAATTGCTTTTTGCTACACAGGAGCCTTCACAGAATGCTGGGTTTGCCAGTAATGGAGTTATTTTCATCTAATGTGAAACTCCACTTTGTTGCAGTTATGCACTTATTACTACACTAAGCTGTCCAGATCTTAATCTTGTGTTTGAACATGGTAGAGATTCCTTGTGTCCTGCAAGCTTCAGTGACTTACAGACCTCCACTAGGTATTTGAGGCAGCTTGAGTTTTAAGATATGCAGAAACACACCTGGCCTGTACCTTGCTTTGCAACAACTCGATGTGTGTGACAGGCGCATACATCAACCTGTTGGTAGTGGTAAACTGTAAGGTATTGTTCTCATCTACTGAGTGCTGTATGTGGCGTAGCTTTTCCTGTGATGATCTGTTAAGTGCTTCCTAGACCATTTAAAATGTACTCTATGTACTGCATAAAGTCTTAAGGAACAGTATTTTAAATGAGGGTTGACACATGTAAGGGGAAATAATCATGTTGTCATGTTGCAGGTGGACAATTTAAATATCACACATGAAAACTTTAAGCTGGAACTTGAAAGGAGCCACTCAGAAAAAGTAGAGGAGCTGAAAAAGGAGTATGAATCCTCTTTTTCAGGCAAGTATTTTGTGTTCAAATATAAACGCTGTAGTGCTGCTAGTCACAAGCAGAAATATTCAGGCTTTTCCATCCATATGTCCACTTCATTATTCTTGGCAGTCAGTTATCTTTAAAAACCTCGGCTGAGTTCCTTCAGTTGTAAATCAGCAAGTCTTATTTTACGTACAGAAGTAACCATGACCTGTAGATGAATGAAACTTGGAAATTGGTTTAAGAGTGGGGATGACCTTAAAAAGTGTAAAAGTTTTTCTAAAGTAAACAAACTTTAAGAAGTAAAAAATGTCTGAATCGCAGTCTGCTATCAAGATCTCATGTTAATGAGTAATTGCTCCCACCCCCCAACTTCTATAAAGGAGCATCTCAGAACTGAAACTGAGGATAAGTAGTGTTGTGTCCTTTCCAGACTGACTTGGGAATGTTGAGAACTACTACACACTATTTACAGTCTACAGGGATAAAGGTGGTTTAGCAGGAGGGTTTGGTGAGCATGCTCAGTGTTAAATGGTATTGCATCTAATTGATGTTCTCCATCCTCCCTCCAACTCAACTGGTAGCCAAGTTTCCAGTGATACTTCTGCGTTATCAAAACTGGTGATGCTTCCATTGCTGTCAAAGAGCAAACTCCTCTGGCATCTCCAAAATGGGAAAGGAAATGTGTTTCTAGAAGCTTGCAGGAAGATAGTTTCAGCTTTCATTGTATTTCCCTTCAGAAACTCAGCTTTTGTCAGATGTGGCTCCTGCTCAATGCATGCAGCTGAATGCTTTTGAAATTGACAGTCAGCTAATGAAATAGATATGCGAGGGGCAATCAACAAATGGGAAGCAGCAATAAATCTGATACTTTGTAAATGCTTTGGATGAGTGGATGATAAATGTTCTTTCCGTGCTGTCACTGGCTGTATCTGTGCATATGTGTATTGGCTGGCTTTTCAACAAGAATCTTCGTGTCGTACATGGTATTAAAAATCTGCAAAAATGAATTTGTTGCAGAGCTCAAGAGTGCTCATGAATCTGAAAAGAAGTCGCTTGAAGATTCCTTTACAGAGAAGCAGGAATCGCTAGAGGTTTGTTAAGGGTTGGGGTCATTGCAACAGTCTGAAACTGAAGAGGCAGTTTGGAGATGTGCACTGAATTCTTGCCCTAACTATAACTCTGTCTTTTCATTGCAGAAAAAGATCGATGAATTAAAATGTGAAAATGACTCTCTGAGTGAGAAGTTGAAATTAGAAGAGCAAAAACAAGTAGCCAAAGAAAAAGCCAATCTTGTAAGTCTTGATTTTCAGAAGTAATGCAGATGAGCAGATCTTGCAAGCCTGGGTTTATTTATTGCATATGAAAGGTTTTGCAATCAAGACTGATGGGGCACCCATACTTCATTTTATGTAGATGGCTCACCTGCCAGAAGTTTTTCTCAAGCACTACAATGTTGGGTATGAACTTTACCATTATAAATCTGTGAAGCTGTTGGTCAGTGGTATAACTTGAAGATCTACATGCACAAAGAACCATAGCTGTATTCTGCACAGTCGATAAATGTTCTACCAGTGCTGTGACCTGTGTGGGCTTATATCACTGAGACAAAACTCGCCTCCTGTACTTAAGTCTTTAATGCATTTATTCAAACATTGGTTCACTTCTGATTTATACTTCTGGTAAACTTCCATTTTGTCCTGCTTTTCCTCCCAAGGCTGCTGTGTTCTGTGATGCTCCTGGGTTAGCAGTGTGCTCCGAGAGAGGTTTCTCGTGCACTGGGAGAGTTAGACACAAATGTGCTTCTCTTTCTAGTTACCTGGAAATAACTGGAATACCAGTACTATTGCATATCCCACCAAGAGGAATTCCACGCATAAAAACTCACTTAAAATGCTTCTAGTAGAATTTGTGCTAGTTTTCTCTGGAATTTGTATTTTTCCTCTCTAACCACTTATTTTAGCAGCAGGATAGAACTGCTGCTGCAGGAACCTGCAGCCACAGTGTGTAGCTATAGTTGGGCAAGATGATACCAAAGAGACCCTGTTGTACACTACGTTTGGGAGTTTGAACTGTATTCCTTACACATGCTCAGGTGTTGTTTAATTAAAGGAGTAATAGTCAAGTGCCTTTACATAGCTGCAAACGTACAGTGAGACACATCATGAGCTTGATGCTTCTCTATGGAAAAATACAGATTTGACCCAGTATGTTCTTCTGTACTAAACACAAATTCTGCACTACTGAATTCCCTTTAGCCCTTTGAAGGCAGAGGTGTATTTCCAGCTCTCCAGTCTTATTTAGTGTCACTGGATATTCCCAGCTTTTTTGCTAAAATCTTGCATTCGCTTTTCAGTCTTTTTATCCGCCTCTGTGTTCTCTTATGAGTAGCTAATGTGGTGGCTCAAGTTTAACTTTAAAAAGACCATCTTAAGACCACTGGGGCAGAGAAGGGAAAGAAAAAAAATGTATTTTGCACATAGTGTAAGCTGCATTTAAACTTCTCAGGATCATTTTTTTGCTAGCTTCTGGATTCCATGTACAGCCACAAATGGGAGGAACAAACTTCAAGTTGTCTGCTTCCTCCTCCAAAGCAGCGCAGCACAGCACACCCTGCCCTCACCTGCGCTTCAGAAGTAGGAGTTAAACGAGAATTGCTAATGCTACAGTCCTCAAAAACAGGCAGGGGAATGAAATGTGCAGGCGATGAGGCCTTGTTTACCAGTGAGAGCTGCTGGCTCTGTCCTTGAGGGACTGCGCCCCACAAAACTGCAGGCGCTGCCCTCCCAGTGTTGGGTTTCTGACACAACAGTGAATCTGTTACTCAATGCACTACACCAATATCCTTACCCAAATATGCTGAAACAAGTTCTGTTTGTTTTTAAAGATAAACTCAGTTACACAACACAATCACTGTTTAATTTCTCTTTATTCCACTTCCTGGAAATGGACTGACACTTGCTTTAGTTCTCTTCATTTCCTAATTTTTACCTGAGACTTTACCTTTGCAATATAGAGAATGTTGTTTACTCTGCAGTGTTTGAACGGGTTCTTACTCTGGAAAAGAGGTCTGTGAGGAAAGCAGATGTGACCCTGCCATGTTCCCCTCCTCCTCCCAAAAAACAACAATAAAGAAATAGGAAAAACAGAAAAGAAAGCCCTAGCTTCCTGTATTGTGCAGTACATGGACATACAGCAGGGCAGGATACTTACGTGCAATTGCATTGCTGGGCTTTAAGATGAATGTAAACCCAAGAATTTTCAATTTCTGCTTATGAACCAGCTACATCTGGACTCAAACCAGGGAAAATCAGCTGCAGTTAAGTCCACAGCTCTCAATTTCTGGTGCTTGTTGAGCTATGCCCAAATCTGGAAACTCTTCAAATGTTTACTTGTAATTACTTCTTGGGATGAGTTATGAGTAATAGGAAATAGATTTTGGAACTCCTAGCCTTAAAGGGAGCCTTGGGGCACTCCTGAAAGACAAGTTTTGCTGTGACAGCTTTAGTGCCTGGCTTTAACTCACAAGGGTTTCCATGTTTGTGCATGAAGTGTTTTCTGAACAGCACCTAAGGAGAACTGCAGCTGTCTATCTACACCAAAGGATGCACAAAATCAGAGGAGAAAGTGATACCAGATCTTCTTTATTCTAAACTGTTTGACTTGATTTTGTTAGAAGAAGTAACTTGTTACCATATTTATTTTCTTGCCCTTTCTAAATAGCAGAGAAACACTTAGATTGTTCTGAAATCCAGGGTACTAAGCAAACTCTGTGTAAATCTTTCAGAAAAACCCGCAGATTATGTACCTGGAACAGGAGCTGGAGAGCCTGAAAGCAGTGCTGGAGATCAAGAATGAGAAACTCCACCAGCAGGATATAAAGCTAATGAAAATGGAGAAACTGGTGAGTTTTCCTTAGGGGGGGACCATGTCTGAGTTGTGTTCTGATAATGAACTTGGGCTGGTCAGGCTTATGCATGAGGATTAATTCCTTTGTTTAAAAGGAAACATGAAACAGTGATGGGACATGCTTACATTGCATGTTGTACAATTACAACTGCATCGGGTGTAGGGTGAAGAGGGGGAAAGAGTCACCAGATGCTGTAAATGACCTTTTCATCTCTTAAGGCAACTACTGGTTTGCATAAACTATTGCTAGGTTAGTCCAGGGTTATCTGAGAGCCTTTTCCACATGTCCTTTCCTTCTCCTCCATCCCCTCGAGAAAAAAATCCTTACCTTCTATGTTTGTTTGAGTGGTATGGATAGATTGCACTGTCAGGAAAACATAAACACGGAAATGATACTCATTAAACAAGAAGAGGTGAAATATGAAATGGAATGTTTTAATTTAGAGTTAATTAGATTAGGACAATCATTTTAGCTGTTATCTTTAAGCTTGGCTGTGTGGATTTGCTCCTGATCTGTGCATAATTCCACATGAAAATCAAATTTGGGGGCAGAACATGTAATTATTTGGCATGCTTTAGTTTGTGGCAGGACAGGGTCCTTACCCTGAGCCAGGGCAGTTGAATGCTGCTGTAATGCCTGCTTAAACAGGATTTCAATGGGGAAGTACAGAAATACTTTTGGATAAGAAGTTCATGTCAGTTGTTTGGTATTCCACAGCATCGTATGTTGGCCTCGTCTACAGTTCCTAGTAAATCAGTAGTAAACCTTCATCTTTGACAGACTCTGGTCACAGTATAAAAGCCCTTGGACCATCCAACCATTTAATCGCTGTTTGTTCCTTTAGACAACATCCTGCAGCAATGAAGTGGAATTAGGAGAGCAGCCAGGAGAGCTGCTTCCACAGGGGAGCTGTGGAATTTCTCAGATTAACATGTGGGTTCTCAACAGTCTTCTGCCTGCAGCAGCTTCTAAAACTGCTGCCTATTCCTGGCAAAGGTGTCCGGAATGTGCTGCTTAACTAGTAGATCCCTCATCCAACCCTCCTTTGCTGACATCTGGTCAGCACAAGGGGCAGAATGCCAGTGTTATGAAAGGATGAGGTATGCAGGATCTGTTTGACTGTTACAGAACATGAAGCCACAATTGCAGGTCTGCCTCACATTACTCTGGGCTTTTGCACTTACTGTAACAAGATCTCCAGACTCCAGATTACAAACATCTGTGATAGCTCAGTCACTGTCTGTCTTGATGAGTGCGTGTATGGGTTTTATTTTAAACTGTGACCTTTTTTCCTAAGCTGGAGAACAACACGATCTTAATGGATAAGTTAAAGAAGGTTCAGCAAGAAAATGAAGAATTAAAAGCTCGGATGGACAAACACATGGAGCTTTCAAGGTGAAAAATATCTGTGGACTTTCAGATTTTGTTATGAACCAGGAGAAGGTGTTTCTGTGACCAAAGAGAAAATTCTGCTTAATTAGCGACTGGGATTTTGTGGCCCTCTGTAACAGAACACGTCCCTTTTCTTCCCCACTTGTATCTCTGCATATGTGCGTTCCTATGTGGGAGAACCAAGCAGGAACAGACTGTAAGGGGTTAAAGGCTTGGTATGTTCTTCAGTGCCCTAAACAAGTATTTTGGGGAAGAAAAGCCTACTCAAAATATAATCTTACCATGGATTGGCTCTTTAAGTATTACAGGCTTGTGAGCTAAACCTGGTTTTATTTTTAACCATGTCAGTTGAGTGATGCGTCCCCAGTGTAGATCAGTGAAAAGACCGGTGTGTTTTATTAGCAATAATAGGAATATCTGACATGCATGAGTCCAAGATCCTTCCAACTTCAACTACTGCTTAAATGGATGAGCAGACTCTTCCAGTTCGAAGGAAACTTCAGAAATGCAGCCTCTGTGTAAAGCTGAGCCTGCAACAAGGCCTTGAAGGCCTCCAGGATGGCCATTTAAAAGCTTCTGTCCTTGCCAGTAGAACAAGTCTTGCTTTTCACATGCTTTTTCTGGCCTTTAAAAATGTTTCTTACTGGGATTTTCTCCTCCTTTCTGCAAGCTACCAGTTTAAATCCATCAAGACTGAGAACGAGGTAAATCTTCCTTCTAAGAAAGTAAAGTAGTTGTAAGCCAGGCAGGAGTCTATGCAGTTTCAAACACTTCTTTAGCAGTTAAGTTTAGTACTGTAACTTCCAACTTGGGTTTCATGTTCCTCATGCAAATCTTATGCTTGCAGGCAACTCTCTACGGAGCAAGCTGTTTTACAGGAGTCGCTGGAGAAAGAATCAAAAGTGAACAAGCGCCTGTCAATGGAAAATGAAGAACTGCTGTGGAAGTTGCACAATGGTGACCTATGCAGCCCAAGAAAACTGTCTCCCAGTTCTCCATCTGTGCCTCTTCAGTCCCCACGGAATTCCGGTAACTTCTCTAGTCCTACAGTATCACCGAGATGACACCTCTTGAGAGAAAGAGGGGATTGCATTTCATTTGTGATCTGCAGAACCAATCCTCCCTTCAATCACAGGAACAAGAGCTGTATTAGCCAAGTATGGCAACTAAACATAACTGGAAACTATTTGATGCAAAAGTGGCAGTCAGAGACTGAGAATATGGGAGTAAGACATTCATGTTGCTCTTCCCCAAAAGACTTGTTTATGACCTCTATGGACATTGTTGCACAAAGCACTTACAGAGCAAGAAAAGACTTGTTCATTGCCTTTTCACCTAACTATAAGGAAAAGCTCAGGGGCTTAGAGATAGAGATCACCACCTTTATAATATGTTCCTATCACAGACACTTTTTTTTAAGGTTGTGTGTATGCGTATGTGCGTGCGTGTGCTGTGTGTGGAATGGATGTAACACACTGTGCGTGTGTCTAATGCTGCCTTCTTTGCTGTGTATGTAATAAAGGATAAAAGCTGAAGACTATACATTGATGTGTACTTCCTTAACGCTGTTGTCAGGATGCGTGATTTTAGCAGAGAGTACCCTCACCTGGGAATGAGGAGAAACTGCCGCTAGTATTTACGTTAGTTTCCTTCATCTTTCTGGCTTTGGCTCAGTAAGAAAAAGGCCTGAAAAGCTTTGTTAACTGACTTTGTAGTGTCCTGGCTGACCTCAGTATGCAACTCTGAATTAATTTTAAAAACGGGCTGAACTGCAGCCGTATTTTGCATGGATTCTCAGTTTAACATTCATGCACAACTCTGCCATTTACACTTTTTGCAGCATACGTTGAATTTTGGCTTACAAAGCTACAAGGCTATAACCAGAACCACGGTAGCCCTCAAGGTCAGAAGTTACCAGTTGAGTTGCTGGTTTAAAAAACTAGATATCTCACTGTACCTGCTGAAAAGGAATTGCATATTTCCCCAAAACAGCATGTCCAGTGCTGAGGCCATCTGCTGAGGATAAACTAGATATAGATTTGAAAGCCAAAGAGAAAAATGCAATAACTGTCATTAGGTGCATTCTTAAATCAGTTCTCAAGAAGAATCTGAAGTAATTTGTGAGTTCCAATGTATCTGGTAACACACTTTGCCTTTTTAAGCTTTAGCATTTGTATTAATGTCCTTCAGGGTTGGCTAAGTTCACCTGAGGAGAAGGGGGAAATGACAGCTGTGTATTTAGCTTGCTAATTCTGCCATAGCTTCCCTTTTAGATTGGAGGATATCAGTGTGTTACCAGTTCATGTGGCAAAAGATCCTATATCACAGATTCTGTAGAGCAGGGAAAAAAATTTGTTCTGGCTGCTGGAACTGGAAGCTTAGAGCACCAGCACTTCTGGAAATGTCATGTGCTCAGCTTCAACAAGGTAATCATGTAGCCTTGCTACACCCTTGGTCAGACCTGTTTAAGATGTCTGCACTGTACTTACTAAACACAGGTTCAACTTCAAATTAGTATTACAAAACAGCATCTTACAAGCTTAGAATAGCTTGGGGTTTACAGCACCATTTCCAGGACCAATGGTACATGACTGCTTAGTTAATGGTGTCAGTCAGTTCTGCTAGTTACTACTCTGGTAAATGGTATCTGTTGAGTTTCCCTCTTTTTCAGTAGCTTGGGGACAGGAATGAAGGGGGTGGAAGTGTTTGGGTAACTCAGCTGGAGAACCAGTTAAAACCATTTTGCCCAAGACTTGAAAGTTCTTGGCTACTAATGAGGAACACAAAGATATAAACAAGGCTGTTGTTAACAGTGCTCATACAGTAAGTAAAACATGTAATATACTTGTGATTGACTATTTAATCATTAAATTTACTTAATTTTCCATAATATGCAAGCTAAGGGTGCCATTTTAATGGAACATTATGCTCTTTTAATCTTCTGTTAAGACACTGTACAATACCACTTGTTAGTGGTGTCAGTACTTACAATGCTTTCTTAGGGGTGTCAAATTGAACTATGAAGATCGTCTGCGGGCTACAACTGGGCTTAAAGTGTATCTTGGAACATTCTTATTTTCTATGGTCAAAGAGATTTGATTACATGTATTTGAGCAGAATGCTTAAATAAATTTTTTTGTACCAATTGAAGGGTTTTTTTACCTGTTTCTGATAATTACGGGATCTTTTAAGTAAGGAGGAGGAACATTCCTCCAAGTACTACAGACTCTTAGTACCTGCTCAGCACAGCGGAACACCAATAGTGAAGCTTCACTGCACAAATTATTAATGTTCAGCTAACCCTTAGAAAAATTTAACTCTACCCTTGCAACTCTTACATAGCAGAGGTTACACAGAGCTTGCTTGTGATTATTAGCAACTCACTTAAGAGTTGGGTTTTAAAAGACAATGCAGGCAACATTACAGAACGAAGCAATAATAAAATACTTAAGTACAGTTGGCTTAATGTGCATCTGCCTAGTAAAAGCATCCTAGAGGACTTATGTTACTAAAATGCTCACCCTAGGTTATGTGAGAGAAGCCAAATAAATGGAGTTTAGCAGTCTACAGGCCATGTCACAAGAACAGTTGTCTGGCCGTATGTAAGAACTTTTCTTGGTTGCAATGTTAGTGCCTCAAATGAAGCAAGCAAGAAGACTGCATATGAATGAAGATAAAATACAGTGTGCCCCTTCATGTAGCAGCGGAGGAAAGCTTATCTTACCTACTAGTACAGAGAAGTAAGTGTGTCATAGTAAATAATACCAAGACTGGTAATTTGTCGATAGTTTTCCTCTACAATACAGGAGCCTCTTCACTTCTAAACCTCTTCTGAGTAGGATCTTTAATGGTCTGGCAAAGAAATGAAGAATCCTTTTCTACAGGAATCAGACTACAGAAATAGATGCTTAGTATTTGTTCTGTTGGCTCAGAAGAATTAAATAATTATGTTCACCTGTAAGCACAGTTTCAGTGTTTTTCCTTGAGTATTAATATGTCAAGTTTTAACTTAAATACTGTGTGTTAACAAAGGCTTTGTTTGACCCAGTAACTTGTACATATTTTTTGTTAATTTCTTTAGCATAAAGTTTCCTTTGAGGAAAAGCTAGAAACCTGCTGCCATAAATATATGCCAAAGGTCTAGTGCTAGTCATGCATGTAAGTGATTATCTGCAGGTACTAAGCCTTAACTAGTAGTTCCCACTGTAATACTGTATTTCAAAGGAAGTAAGTTACATTTATATCTGTTCCAAATAGTTTCTAGCCATGCAAACAGTTCACCTCTCTTCAGTACTTTTCTTCAAAGGTCTTTATGTGAGTTTTGCAGTAAAATTTGAGGTGAATCATTTCCTTATGCTAACTGAAAACTTGAAGCTTCCCATTACAAACACCAAAGACACTTGCAGGAAATTCCTTCTAGACATAGAGTAACCACTGATCTTTCTTTAAAACTGTAGTTGCCTGACAGCCAGGACATCATTAAGGGCTGAGCTGGAGTTGAAGGGTAATCAGAAAGCTGGAATACTCATTGAACCCTTAAGATAGAAATACTGTAGTCCATTGCTGCTGCCTTACTGTAGCAGAGCAGTGACCAAGGTATGGAAGTAGAAATAATAGTGGCAGGTTTAGGCATGTGACTTTAACAAGTCACTGACTTAAGCTTCATTTCCAAGGCTTCATTCTGTTCCACTGTGTCACTGCTCACTTATGTGGAAATGTGTAATCGTATCAATGTAAAACAGAATCAGGCCTGCCCAGGAGGCTTTTAGTAAAATGAGAACTATGTAAAATAAAAAGTAAGCTAATTTTCATTGTTGACAATTACAGAAATCATTTTTATGTCTGCGGGGGGCAAACCAAACACCAAAAATTCTTCCTTAAAGGCACTGCTTCTGTAGCCACAATCAGTCTTGAGAACTGCTTGTGATTGGTACACGTGACCATTACACCCAAGGGTCACTACTCAAGCAATGATGCAACAATGGATTTGCATCAGCCTTTCCATGCCTGCTGAGCTGTCACCAAGGAGGTGATGCTACTTCGTGATCTGCTGTGCTGCTGAACCAGCCTGAGCAGATGACACATCTCCCACTTGTTAGCTATTTTGAAGGAAATCAATTACTGATTTGATTGTATTGGAAGGTTTAGCTTGAGGCTAGGAAGAAAAAACATTGCCAAAACATCCAACAACATTATACCAGGTTCTAATCTCTTCTCTGCAAAGTCTCTTCCCTTGCATTGGTAACTAAACCCAGGATGAAGACAGCAGTTGTTTATTTATCCATATATAGTTCTGTGTAAATGAAATATCTTTTTTTCCTAAGAAACATCATTTTTTTTCTAGGACACATCAGTTTTCTAAGTAAAGTAATACAGTCAAGTTACACTTGTTATTAACCTGAGAAAAGATTCTGCTGTACAATCAAACATTATCTAACATTATAGTTGTTGGTTGGTGGGGTTTTTTTCTGTATATGATACTATATAAATAAATGCAAGTTTTACCTTTAGCAAACACTGCTACATGATTTAGTAAGCATAAGACTTATAGATGTGTTGAGTGAACTCTCAGTAAGCTACATGGTGTGAGGTTGCAAGAATGCAACAACAGAACTAAAATCCAACATAGCCAACAGTTTACAAGTCTGTAGAGGTGACCCCCAGCACCTTAATATGTATTTAGTGTTAATCTTCCCCAGGAATGAGAATTCTGTGTGTTTGTCTTTATACATAGATGAAATGCAAACACGCACACACACATACATTTACATTTTCATAATATTCAGAAATTTAATTACTCTTGCAAAATAAACATTTGCTATTGACTAATTCTATAAAAAGAGGTGCTTTTGTTTGGTTTTGATATTGTTTTAAACATGTACAGTACTCTCAACTATAATATTGCACTGCACCAGAAGAGCTAGACCTGCTTGGTGAATTTCTGAGGACATTTCATACCCTCTCAGTTCTCACATACACAAAAAAGGCACAAACCATACAGCAGGTTAACCTTAGGGAAGAGCCTGAAAAAAGACCATATGCAAAGGAAAGCCCAAGAGCACCTATTCCTAAATAAAGTAAGCCCTATGCATGCTCAGGCTTAAACTTTAATGCTTCACAGTAGTTTTATTAACTCACTACTGTTGGGCACAGGAAACTCTCTTTTGGCCTGTCAAGCTACTGAATATGGAATGCATTGATAATGCATGAAAGGAGACAGTGCTAGAGAAAAATGTCAGTTAAATGTTACTAAAGAAAATAAATGGCTACAGTATCAAATAACATACAGTTCTTTCCATGTCCAGAAGCCTCTCCGATCAATTTAGTTCAACTTTAGTAGCTACTGTTGTTTCTCCTTGTAGGTTCTGAGCTATACAAATGTAGTTTCCAGCATCTCTGGCTTCAAAACCCTCCACAAGAAGAATGCTCTTTGAGATTCTTGTGGTATGTCCAGTTCCTCTGTTTATCAGTCTCCAGAAGTTTTGGATAATCACAGGCCTCTCAGACTGTTTAAAAGAAACAAACAAACAAACACAACCAACCACATAAGAAAACACATGATTCTACAAAGTGCATTTAGTGACATTACCTTATCAAACCCTGAAGCAAGAGCTCAGATAGTAGGAAGCCTATAGCCAATAGTCAGCCTTAAGCAAGGAAACTGAAGGTGGCTGGCAGTTGCAGCAATGTTCCTGCACTAAATATTTACCTACCACTAAGTCACACCTAGTAAGGCTAAATACAACAGTTCTTCCACTCAAGTGCAGATACTGTATATCTTTAGATTAGCAATGGCCTGCCAAAGCTCTGCCTGGAGTATATACATGAACTTGATGGTAGGTGTAGGCCACTTACTTATTTAGGTTGCCTTTGGGTACTTGAACAATTAGGCACGGTATCCTGGGTGAGATATTCAGGAAAGATGTGTGAGCTTATTTTCAGGCTGAATTTCAGCATGCCTCAAAAAGGAAGACAGCAGCATTAGCCAGTTGACCAAGCTTTACCTAGTTCTCTTTAGCACAGATAATGGCTTTAAATCACATGTTGCAAACCAATTCCTCCACCTCTAGTTTCAGAAACACTGTATAATATATAAGCAAACTAACAATTCACAAATCCTTCTAAATCAGTCCTCACATTATGCTTTCAAGAATGCAACTTCAAAGCCAAAACTATGAATAAGGATGCTTAGAAAGATGGTTTTATATTGCAGTGGTATTATATATAACTGGTGCTTCTCCCCCCAAGGGAATTCTCTGAAGGACTGTTTATCAGTTCACACTCCCTGGCATCTCACAAGTTTGCCCAGGCCTGCATGAGAAAAACTGGCCCAAAGATAGAATAAGGCAGTCTCTTCCAAAAGCCATTATGCTAGCCAGCAGCTTCAATGAATAACCTGGATAAAACAGGTAAGAGGCTTCTGCTGGGAAGCCATCTCCTCTTGCTTCATAAAATAGATGGTTTAGCCGTTTACCAACACGAATGCTACAAGCCTTAAGCTAATAGTAGCAAGAGGGTAAACTAGACACTTATCTAGTGCCAGAGCTACAATCTCACACTTGCAAAATGACCAGTCCAGGCGAAGCTGCCAGTCTTTGTGAAGTTCAGGGGATGCCTAAGAAGTGACATACATTTACAGCTTGCAAGAACTTCTTTTGATAACAATGGTCATCTCGCACAGAAATTCTTAACCCTTTAGAAGGACTTGAGCCATTCAGCAGAGCATGAACCTGTTCCCAGCCTGAAAAACAAGTGCTACCCCACACATAATTCAAGCCTAAATTAGTTCTTAGACAAAGCAAGGAGAACTTCCCTGACCCCAGTGAAACTGAAGGTAAAGGCCATGTATGGCAAAAGCTATTTGCCAGGTTGTGCTCTTGCTAGCCCAGTTTTTCCTCAAACTAATTGCCTTCTGCTTTGAAGCTGGTTTCGGGGAATTATATTAAGGAAGTGGATTGGTATGCATCAGTAAGCATTCACAGCAGGGGAATGAGCAAATGCAGTTGACAGGGAGTGGCAAGGGATAAAAAAAACGTACAAGGGAGAGGTTAGTGACTACAGAGATGGGCGTCGCTCCAATGCAATGCACCTAGGAGCAAGCAGAGATTGAAGTGATGCTTCTGCTCAGGGATCAAGTGGTAGGTGACAGCCCCGGTGCTGGGGAACAAAAGATATCACTAAGCTCCCTCCACTAAAAGCAGCTGCAATGAAAGGAGACGTCCAATAAATTTTAGAATTCTGCCAGTCTCTTTTCTTGCACAAAAGAAGGTGTATTTGACCAGAATCACTGATGGCTCTCTCTCTTCTCCCTTCACCCCCACCTTTGCACTATGAGAACAGCTCCTTAATAAATGTTAAGTCTCCAACATGCATACAGTGCTTCTACTCCAACATCTACTTAATCATTTTGCTGGGTCAGAAACCCAAACACAACTTTCCCCTCCCTATCCCCACGCACAGCTGAAGCTGAGACTGTTCACTCTAGTGATCAGTCCTTCCCAGGGCAGAGACAGGTCACAGGCCAGAGTCTCTCTCTCAGCCACCATGTGCACGGCACACATGGGAGATCACCTGCATGTATGTAGCTGTTCATATCCAATCAGTGCTACAGTCTCCATCTTAACAGCTACAGCAAACCTCTGGGCTTTAGATTTGAATTTTCTCAAGCCTAGTAAGCACTGAACTCCAACCACTCACTTAAGCAGTTACCTCTGCTGTTGAATGACTTAATTCTTTGCTGCCTCGCGGACAGTGTTGATACAAGTACCTCCTTAGAAAGCTCTACATGGTCCCTTGACAGCCCAGCACCAGGACGGCTGGCAAGTGGAAAACGATGCAAACCCTCAGGTCACAGAGAATTCCTTTCCTTTGGTGAAGAGTTCTATCTTCCAGCAGTCCTTCCTTTGCTCCTGGCTTGCTTAGGATAAACAGCAGCAGAATGAAGCTAGTTAATAAACAAGTCTCTACTGTAACTGGTCAGGGTGGGCAGAGGGAGAAGAGAGGGGATCACCAATGAAGCCAGTCAGATACCTGTTGTGCAAGAAAAAAGACCAAAGTTCTAAGATTCACTGTATGTTTCCAGCAGGTTCTTTTGAGATGAGGCAGTGCAGAAGCAGATTTCTGTGCTTCTGGATGCAGGCAGCAATTAAAAGATTCTGTGCAGTGATGATTCATGTGCCTGAGCCACAGAGATGGAAGGTATATCAAATGCAGAGGCATCAGTGGCTTGCTTGAGAATAGCTTCCTGACGCTAGCTGGCTCTGACCCTGTCTGAGGCTTTTCTTTGTAAATGCTACCAGAAGCCAAGTGTCTCTGGAATGGAAACCAGAGGAAAGAGTGAGCTTTGCTGAGCTTGATCTTTACTAACATGGGCAGAGCTCTCCAGCTTTGTTCCTGTGCTACTTCTTCAAGGCTCTCAGGGAAAGACAAGCTGAAATTCAAAAGGAACGTGCTGCCTCCTCCTGCTAGCATGCCCGAGCTAGCAAGAGGCAGACACGACAATCTGAAGGAATCTTTACTCCAACTTTAGACACTGACTGGCATTGAAGACATTGCCTTTACAAAGCACACACCATTTCAGCCAGGGCATACATCTCTTACCTCTTGCCCTGGGTACCGCCACCTGAAGTTCACATCTACATCTGGCTCGCCAAGGACCGTGCAGATTATATGAATGCTGTCACTGACATCTGCTCTACTGGATGATGCTGAAATTGTGGTTGAGGGTGGGCCCTTGGGAACTAAGACAAAGACAGTGTTTGGAAGAAGAAAATTAGTTTCTGAAGTTAAATACACTGATAAAGCTTAAGAGTCAACTTTTGCCTCTGCTTGCTTATTGCAACAGGTAAGTGATGTGCACCTGCAACTCTCCCCTCTACAGAGGGAAAATGCTGGAATTTAAGCCTACAGTTTTATTGTATATACTTCTAATCAAGATTTTAAAAGCCTGTGATTATATATTTTCCTTTTTTTTTAAGTACTGTTTTCTAAACAATGCCAGTAAAATGTCAGCGTAAGTATATAGAAAACTGCAACTTACCTTCCACGTACAGCAGGTGATACTTGATGGAAATCTGAGGTGCACCCTGTGACTCTGCTTTGCAGTAGACAATACCCTTATGATCAGAAGTAGGGTGCTGGTAGACAAAACCCTTCTTCACATCATAAATAATATCAGTTCCATCTGTTTCAATTTCTTCTGCTGGAAATTCCCTGTGCAGAGTTACTTTTGCTGAAGGAGTAGTAACACGACATGGGATGACTGCAGGTTTATCTGGGTTCAGGTAAACAATCTCAAAATAACTGGGAGCAGGAACAAAAAGTTCCTCTTTATCTGTGCAGAAGAGTAGATACAGTTAGAATATTTACATCTTGGCTTAACAGAAAGAAAAGTACCTATGACAAGAGAAAATAGCTATAAGCAATATTAAAAATTACCCAAAGCTTTTTGCTTGAAATACACATCCCCAGAAGAAAAAAAAAAAAAGGCAACTTTTCTAATCTGTGAGTATATATTTACATAGCTTGCATTAAACACATTAAATCAAAAAGAAAAGTATTCTTTAGTGTAATCAGATTTTATTAATCTTACAAAAGGCTTCAGAATTCCTTTTTGACAAGTTTCCAAATACTCATCTGTATCTAATTCTGTTCATTCAACCACTTTTAAAGGATAATACATACAAAACTCCTAACACCACTGGTAAGATAAGCACTACTAGAATCAGACATTCTTTGGAGCTACAGCCTTTTCATACACATAATTTTAGGCAACTGTTTGATTTGCTACCCTAAGTAGGTAAAATATTTAGCACTTTTAGAATGAAAGTTACAGAGTACTTCCATATTTGGCATGCTTCTTAGAAATATAAAACTGAAATTCCTCTTTCTAGCACAAGCGTTTATGTAATAACTTGAGTGGAAAGTTCATTCCAGCCTTTCTAAAGAAACTATCATCAGATCATTAAGCACTTCTGAACAACGGCTTCTGCAGAGTCTCATGATCTAATTTAACTCCAAAACATATCACAAGCTACCCTAGCTTAGGATTTTGTACTAAAATATTTGCTAGCCAAGAATGGTTTCACTCTGATCAGGCAGCAGCAGTTGTTTTACCATTCAGACTGTTCTCCATGACAAGGACAAGTGAACCATTTGATTACAGCTCTGAGGTACCACGTAGCAGTAAACTGCACAGTTACCTACTACGACCCTATCAGTGCAGTGTTAGGGGTACAGTCAATCTCAAGCTCTGTAGGACAACACATGTACTTAAGAGTGTTTTGCCTCTCAACATGCTACATAGACTCCTGGGAGAAACCATGGCCTTATGAAGATCAATGAGGTGAAGACTTTTAAGTTGCTACAGGTAACTGGAAGGGGTGGGGAGAGGAGGAAGAGTCTCTGTGGTCATCTGAACGCTGTGACAAGATTAATCATCTGCACAGATTTATGTTCTTTATCCAGACACATTTTCAAAAATTAAGCATTTTTTAATTCATTTTGTAGAGGATGCTCAGAACATGTTAGTATTTTCAGAAGTATTTGCATACATTGCACTGTATGTTATTTTGGGGACACATTTATCATAATCCATAGGGAAAATGGACTCATTAATCACAGTAAGCAAGTAATTTTCTGCTCATCAGCACTGTCTTCCTTAACAGCCACTAAAACTATGGAAGAAAAATCTTGACAGTGAAATCGCTGATGTAGCTTTATTCCCGTCTTATTAGCAAATATATTTCCATCAATAATACCCCAGTGAGTTAATTACCTGTGAAAAAGATGTACGTTGAGCCTGTTTTAGTCTCATCCTTCCTGCATTTGTTACCATTGCACAGCTGAAGCCAGCAGCTATATTCACCTGTGTCTGCTGCAGTGGAGTTTGCAAGGATCAGCTGACCATATTTGTCAAGCTGCTTTATACTGGAGAAAAGAAAAACAAAAGGCACAGAAAAGCAGATATATGTCTTTGAGCATTTCTACTTTATTTTTTTATTCCTACTCTGCAACTGACTCACCTTTCACTTCCAGAGCTATGCTGAAACTTCCCCCTTTTGCTTCAGCAAATACCTGCTTACATGAGTAGTTCTACTAATTTCAACTACACACAAGCATTTGCTAGCATTTGTCTTAGCTCATTCTTGCATTCCTCGCAGTCCCTGTTTTGAAACTGGGCTGCAACCGCTGTGACATGTTCATCTATGTTTTAGCTCCATTTGTCCATATATACCCTGTATTTTCGTGCTGCAAGTTAACCTGCCAGCATTCCAGTCCTTTTTTGATACCATTAACTGTAGTACTGCTTCAATAGAATGTAACAGAGATAACTCAGACCATGAAGTAGCAAGTACTTTAATAAGAGTCTGTTTGATGATTTATGCCTGCTTTCAGTGTGGACGCCTTCCCATCTTTAATATACTTTTCCAAGTTTCCACTTGCAAACACCATCATAAAGAGCTTTTAGCCCAGCCTGTATTTGTTCTGTAAGTCATTCATTTCGCGTTGCCTACTTCTCTGCCCTAAGCCACCTCACTGGCATCCTCTCACTGGAGTTTCCTCATCACCCCTCAGCTACTCCAGAGCATAACCCTGCAAACTGCCGGAGGCATATTGGTAGTGTCATCACGTAACTACACAAAATACAGCCTGTGTCATTATTTCAGACTTGATTTGGTTTTTTCTCCTCTTGAATTTCCCAGATATATCTCTCAGTGGAATGACATTTGCAAACATGCAACTATTTCTAAATATGTAGATATATATAATGTAGATACTGACAATGTCTCTAAGGGTCAAAGGTCCTATCAACGAAATTCAGCAGCTACAGTCTCATTTGTTCTTTTTTATTTTAAGGTTTGCTTTCCCTGACTCTTTCTTTCAGACAGATGGTGTTACAATCGGCAGTCTGATGGGCTGCCTTTGATGGACTGCAAAACTGATAGAGCAACAGTACTAGTTCTTGGGGAACCCTGTGAGAACAGCCACTGTCAGTACTGATGCTTTTACCCTTAATGTTATTTTCAACCAACTGCCTTTACATGGTAGCACATCAAGAGCGTGAAGGCTCCTCTTCTTTCCTTTGCAAGACATCGAGTTAGGAGGTCATTTCTGTTCTAACCAAGTCAGGAGAGATCTTTCCAGTTTTAAGCATTTGACAGTGAACTTCTTTTTAACGTTTCAAACAGGCTCTCCATAAAGTCAGAATAGCTCCCATACTCTCATTCAGCTGTGGATTCTCTGAACATCTGTTATTCTCTGAATATTTGCTATTCTCCCATTTCTTATTAATGTGGCAGTTACTCTATAAGGCAGGCGCCTGACTGAATCACTTGGTTTGAGGATTAGCATGCTTTGAAGAAATTCTTATCCTCTAAACCACCTTATCACTACATAAGAGAGGTACTATAGACATGCCTGACTGTACTGTATGCTCTAAATGCTGTATTACGTTTACATCTGCATTTCAGGCAGAATTAACTGCTTAAACAGAGAGGCCACTACCTCTAGCTACATGCACTTCCCAGACTTCTGACTCCCTGGGTGTTCTGCTAGCAGTTTGCACTACTACCAGCAATCATAAGCAACGGTTTGTGCAACCCAACATTTGGCCAGTAGCTTAGAAATCAAACACACACCAAATACACAACACAAAAAGGGCTAATTGAGAATTCTATTTTCCATTAAAGCCTTCATACAGCATTAGTACACTCAGCTGCCATGGGGCAGTTTTGAGGCCTGCCCAAGGAAACAAGCTAAATCATGTTTTCTACCTGCTAATGCGTGTGTCCCACATGACCTCATCCAATTCCACTTTTTAGAACTATGTAATCATGGAGTAGTAGCATTTTTATTTTTAAAATATACACTATTTTGCATTATAAATGATCTTCAGTTTTTTGATAGGCTTTGAGAGATTCCTGTTCATGCAAGAGATCATGTTGTGTATCACAACCAAAAGGAAGAGAAATCCAAAACATGTCCTAGTCTGTATTACTATTTAGTTTCACAGTTCACATTTGATAGGCTACATGACTATATTAACGTAAAATATTTTGCAAGTATTCAGTACTAAATGTCAACGCTACAAGAGATATCATTACGCCAGAATTTCTTCTCTCCAACCACTAATGAAGACATTGAACTATAGCTTGAAATCTCAACAGACAGAAAAATAAGGTCAGAGTTAGTTAATTACTGTACAGTGTG
Source organism: Psilopsiagon aymara (assembly GCA_024733675.1). NCBI lineage: Eukaryota > Metazoa > Chordata > Aves > Psittaciformes > Psittacidae > Psilopsiagon > Psilopsiagon aymara. Next base: position 50,190 of record JANRGW010033173.1, read on the forward strand.
TTCTGCTTAACTGCGAACTTGCTATCCAGTAATCAATGGAAATAGTCTAGCGAGGTAGTCATCCACAGGCATGCACTAACAAAACCTGGGAACAGAGAGTTGAAGTGATGAAACTTGTGACATGACCATATTAAGCAGACAAAACAGGCCATATGAAGCAAATTATAAATGGTAAATCCTGCAGCTGACCAGTATTTCCAGGACAATTTTCATTTCATTACTATTTTAGGTGCTGGGAAATCTGACTCAAAAGCCAAAAATCTGCTGTGCTGTATATATCAATAAGTAAAAAAGTTGCATATACAAACATTTCAAGACTGTTTAAATGAACTACCCCAAAATCCTATTCCATATATTCAGCTTATTAAGCTTTAGGTATCTGAAGTTTGAAAGATCTCTGCCAGAAAAATTGTGCCAAGTTTAGAAGCTTAAAAAAAAAAAAACAAACCAAAAGACAGAAATCAGTGAAAAGAAATCAGCACACACAGCAATACTTGAAGAGCACCTGGGAAACTCCTCTCAAGCAGCTGCATTCTTACGGACAAAATAGATCTTATCTCCAACACAGCTCACTAGCAGAGGACATAGCATCTTGCTGTTTCACGCAAAAAAAACCAACCCTAGCTTTCAGTCTTTGGAACACGTGGAACAAAATGGAATTCTCTTATACACATGAGCACAACTGAAGTCCCACAAAGCCAGCAGGAGCCTGCGTTCACTGAAAGCAGTCTAATTTTGCTCTCCACAACATACAGGTTCCTCAATACTTGTGAGAATGCTCCTGTCCATACATCCCCTGCACACACACACAATGCACATCCAGCTCTTGCTCCAGCTTCTTCCACTGGAGCAGTTCCATTTCACATGAGTTTACTTATCAGGTTCTGTGAGGAATACAGCTGGTCTTCATCAGGAAACCCAAACTCCAGGTCAGGCAGAGCAGAGACTGTATGAAGATAAGCCTGCCATCATCTAGAGCAGATTTTTGCTATAACACATGAGAAAAGGAAAATGTGCTTGTCTTTATTTTTCTTTCGTCCCTCTCAGTTTCTGATCCTTCTCATACACTGCAGATCCAGTTTCTAGGTCAGCCTACCGTCATTAATTTATTATACACAGTCTTACAAAACAGCATTCCAGCCCTTCTGTTATGGAGGTGCATAAGCTACCTTTGACCATTAACAGGCCCCAGATTTTTGGCCAGTTCAGCCAGTACACAAAATCTTCACACTAGAAGTTCTCTGCAGGGTGTATTTATGCTGCACAGGCAAGACAGCATTACAGATAACAAGCTAGTCCTGAAGAAAGCTGCTGTGCCCCCTTAACTTGGGAGCCAGCTTTGCATGACTCTAGCTTCCTCCCCAGAGTTGCACTGCAGGCTTCAGTCTCTAAAGCAAAGTAAGTAATTTCAGTGCGTACTGTTATTTACTCCAATTACGATAGTGGAGAGGATTTCTCCTCTGGCTCAAAAAGAAACAGCCAAAGTACCTCCTCCTCCTTTCACTCAGCATCTTTCCCTCCACCCATATGGTAATTTTAGCATGATAACAGCTACAGACCTATTAAAACCTGAGACTCTCTGGTATAGCAAGCAAAAATATCTTATTTAACAGGTTGTAAAGTACACCCACAAAGACAAACTCAAAGAAAACATAGCCACTAATACTACAGGAATGGCTTTTCTAATAATAATGTCCTCCTTCTTTGAAAAGTCATATGGTCCTCCAGGCTGCTGTACTCTCCTTACCATATGGGTGAGTTAAAACATGATAAGCATGGCACAGAAACAAAACATCTGGCTTTTATCCCTACTTCTTTCTGCAGTTATCCATAGGAAATACATTATATGGATGCTAAATTTAACTATTTGCAAACCAAAACACCCTTTTCTCCCACAGCTACACACCCTGGAAGAAGAATTAACAAACTCTCCAACCATCTGAGCTACAAATGCCCTCAATGCCCTGAACCTTAAAGGTCTCTTCTGTCTCCTGTAATTGCAATTCTGTAAGATGTCAGGGTCCTTAAATCCTTCTCTCTAGTAGCAACTAGAGGACATTAGCATGCCCAGGAGATAGAAAAAACCTTGATTATTGTTAAAATTCCTACCAGACAAGTTGAATTTGTACATCCCTCCTATTATTTAAAGGAAAAACATGAGCTGGATACCTGAGCAACTGTTACTGTAGACTTACAAATGAACAAAAGAATCATAGTCCTTAGTCCACAGCAATTGCATGAGCCTCTTCACCACTGTCCCTCCTCCACACTTTCTGAGCCCAGCAACAGACTCTTTGACTTTCTATTACTGCCCCAGAGCTCAACCACTTCCCCCCTGCTGCAGCCACCAACTCTGGTTTGCACCAGTGCCCTAACTCCAGCAAGACCAGCATGAAAACACAAAGTTAAAAGAGCTCAGCCTAGATAATTAGCTTGGGCTTTACCCCACACCTAATCAGCAACAAAGGGATTATCTCAGACTTGGTCTTTATGCACTCAAAAAATTTTAGAAGATACAGGACATATATCTACCTAGACGATTAAACTGTTTTTGCTGTAGGTTATTTGATAGTATTTTTTCTGATTTCTCCCCTTTGCCCTATATTCAATTTTTGGTTTTAAATAATGAATGCAATTTCAAGTTTTGCCTATTGCAGTTGGTTATTTGTGCATGGTCTTGTATGCTGTGAGGAACATTTGAGCTCCTCCAAGTTAACCTTTGCTGCTGCCAATACACTTAACGACTGAGCTAACTAAATAACATGCTCTCTTTATGACATTTCTACTTAAATTCAAATCAAAGCTTTCTAAACCCAGAGAATACAGATTTCACATTCTATAAAGCAGACTTTGTTTCATGTGCATCTATTAACACTAGAAAAGATCTTGAGATAATTACCAAAGTCATGCTAAAAACGTGATGAAAATGTAACTACACACGATCCTGCAGTCAATCGTCACCATAAATTATCACTATTCTGTGACTTTGAAGTGTACTACTTATCTATGCTTTCAATTTCTCAAGTTAATTACAGGACCTTCTGCTTATATCTAAAATTGGTGATTCAGTCTACACTTACTGTCTCAGTAACTTATTTCAAAGTATTTCTTCTAAAACAAAGATCATCATATTTTAATGTAGACTCTTAGGTATAAGCCTAGCATACTTCTAAAAGAAGACACTCAGACAAGTTATATCCACCCAGACAAAATGTTTTACAGCATTTTTTGTGTGACATTATTAATTTCTGTAATATGGATTAAAAAAAAATCACAAATACTGCGAACATGATCAAGAACAGAAAAAGTAAATTGCTGAGGCAACAGAACCCCAAACTACTTCAAACTACAAAATGCCAAACTACACAATTAGGTAATGCATATCATCCCCACAAAAAAACTACCTTAATACTTAATTTTGTCCCAGGAACATCACTAGAATAGTACTTCATTTTGCAAGAGAGGAACAGATAGTCAAATAATGAAGTAGCATTCACATTCCTCTCCAAAAATGTGAATACGTGCCTTGCCTTTGTAAGTGCCAGATCCTAATATTCAGACAGCATGACCTGCTATATACACAGGACCAACTCATGCCACCAACCTATTTGCAAATGCACAAAACAAGACACACTTGAAGACAACAAGAACCAGCACGCACACGGCTTCTTGTTGATGCTCCTCTGCAGGCTCAGCTTTGGCTTGCTGAAGGCTGGGTCTGTCCTGTAGCTGATACACGCCACCTACTGGAATAAATCCAGATATAGCATTGCAAAAGAAAAACTAATGGTTTAAAACGGGCCACAAGATCATCCGAGAGACGCTGCTGCAAGAAGCCCTCAGTGGAAACAGGCTTGCTGGTGTAACTTACTATGGCAGAATCACTGCACTAGCTGCAGAGGTTTATTCTGCCAGGGTAGCTCTTGAACTGCTCAGCCACCAGGGGACAAACACAGAAACACTCAAGAGAAGAACTGGCTTATGAATGTCAGGATATACAAGAAAACAGTGTATAACTGCCAATCTTTAACAGTCTTTGAAAGAGAAGTGGCAAGTGGAAGAATATATCTGAAAAATTAATTAACTGCGTGTGACTGTAAAGTAGCATCATACCTGTAAATAGGCAAAATGGATCACAGAGATTCAGATAACCTCAGCCAGCTGTTTACAAAGAGCATACACACTTAATTTAGGAACAAAAGGACAACAGAAGGTGACTTCCTCGTACCTCTGTGCATTTCTCACCTAATAATGAAAGAAAAGCTCCTTACAGTTCATTCTTAGGGCATCACTCACAGTGAGCTAGTCTCCTCACTACTTGTCTTTCATCTTTAAGGAGGTGATCCTGCCCCTCTACTGTGCTCTCCTCAGACCCTGCTTGGAGCACTGTGTGCAGCTCTAGTGTCCTTGACCTAAGAAGGACAATGGAGCTGCTGGAACAAGTCCAGAGGAAGGCCACAAAGATGATAAGGGGGCTCTAACAACTATTTATGCAGTTTCCTTTAAGATGTCTACTGAACTCAATGCACTCCATGGAAGAAAAAGCATTCCTAATCCCAAGGCAACTATCTTCAGCATTAAACTGCCACACCACAAACTTCACAATCCCTTTTTTTTTCCTTTGCATACAAAGATAGCTTTGACTGAAACAGTAAAGACTGCTCCTCAGCATGGTGGTTGGCGTGGTTTTGCTAATTGAGATTCAGATGCTACACAAGTATCTTGTTTGAGCCTCTTCAGAAAATTAATCTTAGTGTCACAGGTGGTAGCTACACTGGCAATCAGTACAGGCCTCCAGCAGTAGGTCTCTGTAGAGCTACAGAATTGGCAGTGAGCACCTGACATCACACGTATTGAGAGTTCACTTTGGACTAGCTCAAATATGGTCCCTGTCCATGGCTGGAGCACACTGGTGTCCTGCTAGATCACATCTTCTATTTCAGATCCATTTGAAGGAAACCAAGTTCACACATAAGACTATTCCACAGTGCAGATCACAGGGCAGTAACTGGTAATGTCTGAAAGACGCTCATCCTTTTCTGTTGACATTAGAAATCACGAGATGAAATACCTTGATTGTAAAAATGTAAACAAGCAAACAAACAAAAACCCCAATGGACTTGAAAGTGGTGGTGGGGTGGAAGTTCTGGATTTCCCCCCACCCCCTCAAAAACATGAAAAACAGCTTACCTGAGTCTGGAGTCTTTAAAGGTGTCTAAGTATGAAGGATAGTTCCAAGTAACATTACTCCCCTTACATCGCAGTTCTATGCTTTGTCCTGCAGACAGGCTTAAAGTGGGAGCTAGTTTTTGGAAGTGACCTTTATCCATCACCTGTGTCAGTATGGACTGGGACTTCAAAGAGGAGTCAACAGATTCTCGCTCCTTCATTTTAGAAGCTTTGGGTTTTACTCTTTTGTTAACAGGCTTAATTTTGTTTTCCCCAGGTTCTTTTGGATGCTTACTCTTCGCAGGCTGTCCCATAACTAGTAAAGAAAAGGTAGCAATGTTATTGACTAGCAAAAGGTTACACAGTGTTTTTGCAAAAAAGAAATCTTCCTTACAACAGAGAATAAAGTAACTAAAGTTTTGTTCTTCCTACAAAGGACTCATAAAAACAAGTAAGAGTTAATTTCTGTAAGCTTCTGAAGCCCCTAGCATGATCCATTTTCCTGTGGAAAAAGGGGAAAAAAAAACAGCTTTCAACAACATGTGGAAAATCTATACTTAATAGTTGACATGAACAGACAAATATGTAAGGTATGAGAACATTACAAATGGGAAGGGAAAGAAATACAGCATTTCTATCTCCAGTTACTTTTGTCTCTTCCACCTCATGCCATCGCCATTTAGAGTGCAACACTACCCAAGTTCTCCACCTTCATAAGGATGAATTCTGCATGACATTTTCACACACCATACTGCCAAGAGAGACACATAAAGAGAAACTTGCAAGTATGAAACTTTATGGTGATTTATAATATACTGACAGCAATGCAGTTTTCTTCTTTTAAGTACTGTGAAAATACAAATTGCACTTAAGTCCCTTGGAGGTAGTATTTAATTCATCACCTCCCTGCAACAGCTGTTTATTTTCAAAGTCCAGATGAAAACAGGACCTTATTTAGAGGCCATCAATAAGATTTCACTACCTGCTAGAGACAATAGGGATGCTCTGCTGCCTTTAAAAACAAAGCAAGGGTAAGGAAAAGTGAGGTGTCACTAATTCAAGAAAGGTAAAATAAAACTCATACTTCAACTGAGAGCAGGAAGCACAGACCTTCTGCAAGATGAGTGTAAAAGTTTTCACCCAGACACCAAAACCTCCAATAACTGCCTGACAGCTAATTCACATTGAACACTGCTTTTCCACATGAAAATGCTTGGGTATTTTATTGTACAAATCAATCCAAAAACTCCCTCTGCAATTAAAAATAACCCTGCTGTATACTGAGTTAGCAGAATTAAAACTGGTACTGGCTGCAGCATGAGCAGCAGCACTTCCAGACTCCTGCCACTGATGGCTCCCATGACACTTCCCATACCCTGCCTGGGCATCTTGCACTGCTTCAGCCTTCCACTTCTGTAAGTTCAGGCTGAGGTACACCACATCTTTTAAATGGCACAGAGCCTTATGAGCACAAATTTTGAAAATGGGAAATTCAATCCGAGCACAAGAAAACATTCCACATTTTACTGTGAGGGTGATCAAGAAGGTTGCCAGAGAGGTAGTGGAGTACCCATCAATGGAGATGCTCAAACCCCAACTGGACAGCACTCTAGGCACCCTCCTCGAGCAGGGGTTGGACTGGATGATTCCAAGAGGTCTCTTCCAATCTCAGCCATTCTGTGACTCCATGATCCCAGCATGAAGAGTAAGGCTGGCTGTGTAGAAGCAGTTGCCTTCTGGTCTCACACCAACTGGAAAATGAACTGGAAGACAGCAACACTGTAGTCACCTTGGTTTGCCCAATGCATTCTGAACTTTTTTGGACTTGGGGGATTGATGATAACAAAGGAAAATCTCAGAGAAAGGTTGCTGCCTCCCACAGCAGAGCATGAAGTAGGGTTTTTCTAGTCACTTAGAGCACATTACCCTAGCAAGTGTCGCAGTGTGTGTACTACAGGGGCAAACGGTGCAGGAGCATTTACTCCTGCATTACATTAGAAACGCAAGAGTGGGTCAGGCCAATGTCTGCCTAGCCAACATCTTTGCACTGACACCACCCAGCATTAGATGACAACCAGGGAACAGGGCACCCACCTCTGCTCGTTTCAGACTAGACTCCTCTTTCCCAAGAGCCTTTTGCTCAAGGAATCTCTGAACCATAGTCACCACTGTTTTGTTGTCCTTGGTGGATTTTTCCTTCATTGATCAGACTGGTCAATTTTCAAAGCTACATAAATTATACATAAATATTAGATGCCTCCTTGGATTTGTATTATCTGAATAAATAACTAAAGTTTCTTCAATAGCTTTCTCTGCAGCACTTGTACTTGCAAAATTTAAGTGTCTTTCAAACATATCCTCCCTGGACTGACAAGTCCTACTCTATATTTTTCCCCGTAAAGAATACACGTTACAACAGCTCAATTACATTATGCTTGGGTAACAAAGACAAAAGAAGACTGCACACCAGGTTCAAGGTACAGTCAGATCACTGTTGTACATATTAGTGGTGTCCTCTTTCATGTCTAAAGAGCTCATTACTTTTCAAAAAAGCAGTATTAGGAGCTGACTTTCTCTAGAAAAATCCAGTGTAACTCCAAGATCACTTTCCTAAGTAGGAATCATTGGTTAGAATTCCTAAGTAGAAACCCATCAACGTGTGTATGAAGTTCGAATCATTTGTATTACTCTGCATCTGCCAACACAATTTTCACTGCACAGTCTTTCAAAATGGAGTAATCCTTCTGAAAGTTTTCTTTTCTTTTAGCAGATTTATCAATATGCTGAAAAGCATGTGCCTTACAAGATGCCTGTGAAATTCAGCTGGATAAAACCAATTCTATGCTCACTTTGCAAAACCTGAAGATTAACTCCTACTCTTTGTTTTCTATTAGTCATTACTCCACTAGAGGTCTTGCAGCACCTTAGTTCCCATGAAGCCTTTAACAACAGGCTTATCAAAAACCTTCAGGAATCCAAGTATATGAACCAGCTCATCCATGGCCACATTGTATGACTATAAAACAAAACAAAACATTCTTCTGAAGGGGGAGAGGTGGGTAACCATACAAAGCCATACTGACTTCTGTACTTCATTCATTTATTCATGAGTTCAATTTACAGAATACAGAGATCTGATTTTGTGCCCATACCTCCCTCACAAATCTTACAATACTGACATATTTCCATTTCCTTGGAAAGGAACAGATACATGATGGGTAATGCATCCAAGATAACACTTCAGAGACTTCAGATTCAAATTTAAGTCTCAGGTGTATATCATCAACTCACTGCACTTAAACGCTGTTCATGTTGTTGATTTTCTCTAAAGCCAGTTATTTTGGCATATTAATGAGAAATCTCCTGTCATGGGTTCAGCAGTAGCAGTCATTTTTCTCCTTCTTGGTAGCTGGTGCAGTGCTGTGTTTTTGACTTTCGGCC